>QVTF01022372.1:150000-182500 GCA_003573665.1 Oxygymnocypris stewartii | reverse complement strand
TAAGAGAGCGAGCGAGGAAGTTAGAACGAATAGAGGCTAGATAGAGAAGAGAGACAGAGCGAGATATGAAGAGAGAACGATATAGAGATAGATAAGAGAGATAATATAGAGATCGGAATAGAATCGTAGAGATATTGGAGAGAGAGATCTAGCTAGATAGTATAGATTTATCTTATTAGAGAGCGAGAGAGTGAGAGACAGAGAGAGAGAGAGAGTGATTTGACTGGTGAGTTGAATTCATTCACTGCCATTATGGAATCGCAGCCTGGGGCCAATTGTATCTTTGCTCAGCCTAATATTAATCTCTGCCATTGGCTTTTTATTTCTCATTTAAAAGAAAAGGAAAGAGCCAGAGAGAGAGGGGGAGCGAGGGACAGTTTTTAAAGGGACAGATAATGGAAAACTGGATCCTGTCACCATTTATTCACTCTCTTGTTGTTACAACCTCGTCTGAATTTCAGACTTCTAAGGTGGAAATCTGGAAGAATACGCTGCTCTCATTCAGATGACAGTTCATACTCAACATATGCTTTATTTAATGTGCACTTTAAATCTTAAAAGTACATAAAAAAACACTGTACTGTTTATTAATGTAATAAAAGGCCACTTAAGTGACTTAAGGATATACACTTTCATGATTGTTTCTAAACACACTTAAGTACACTTAAAAAGTGACCATTGTAATAGTCACATTAAAAATGTTACTTTAAAATACATTTTAAATCATTGTTTTAATAATATTGTGTGGTATTTTAAAGTATGCTTATTCTGATGTGCTGACTAACATACTGAAGTACATAACTACATTATCATTTTAACCATAGTGTTTTATTTGATATTACATTTAAAGTTCATATGTTTTCAATGCACTAAATTACAACTTAATATCTGTCTCAGCCACCGCTACTTTATTAGAAGAGTACCCTACTGATCCAGGGGTTCTGGACCCTTACGTTTTTGTGCCAGGCCTTGCGACCTTGTTTTTCCATTCTCCAATGATCCTAGGATCTCAGCTGATGTCTCTCTTAGCTGTTCTTCATTTTCCACCTGGGAAGAAACTCTCAATCATCATCGAGTCAGAACACCTTTGGAGTTCATCACTCTTCAAACCTGGAAAAATGTGATCGCAAGTCCAAAAACCTTGAAGCCATTAATACTTTAATCCGAGATTGCAAGCGAGACATCTAAGACTAAGGGTGAATCCCATTTCTCTGTCTTACCCCTTCCCCTTCATCTTACCCCTAGCCCTTGTCCCTCGAAACCGAGTGGTAAGCGCTAGGGGCGCAAACATACCCCTATGAAATGAGACGACACTTGGATACTGTTACGTCATCATACACCGTCGCTAGCGACACGTGTTGATCACAAACTCTCCATCTAAAAATGTGTGTGTCGATTGAGTGGGTCTCAGTGATGTTTTTCTCTAGTCAGAGAAATGCGCGACTGTTGTGCAAATCAGCAATGTAACGTTAGCATGGAAAATAACGATTTTTTAAAATGTTTCAATTAAGACCATGGTTGCAAATATTTATGTACAGAACTATGTAGAGCACTAAACAAGACTATCGTAATTTTTAAATAAATTATTTAAGCCGAAAATATTTATATTTATGGGACTCTCTGGATGATCTGGCCGCAGTGTGTTCTGGGTACCCCTTGGTTTCAAGTAAGCTCGTGAAAATGCTTGGTTTTAAGGGGCATCTACCCCTTCCCCTTACCCCTACCCCTCGATCAAAACCAGAATTAGCCCTTACTCTCACGTGAACACGCAAAACTAAGGGGAAGGGCTAAGACAGAGAATTGGGATTCACCCTAAGACTTATAATACATATTGTAAAAAAGGCATAATAGGTCTCCGTTAATGGTTTTTAAAGGTTTACATGGACTTGCTCCAGAATATTTCTCCAGCCGGTTAGAGCATCATCATGCTGCTAGATCCTTAAGATCGTTTCAGAGTTTCCTCTTAATTGTCTCAAAATCATCGTTGAAAACTACAGGAGATCATGCCTTTTTCGGGGCTGTGCCATGCCTCTGTCTACATATTAAATCCTGCTTGAAATCGATGTGGAAGACACACCTCTACTCTATTGCATATAATAGTCATTAGATACATAGAGACTGAAGACTTTTGTGTTCTGCTGAAAAATAGTGCAATGAAATTATTTTTGGATGAACTATCCCTTTAAAAGCATCACAAGCACTGATGATTGTGGAACTGTGTTGCTCAAGCACTTCAGGATGTTTTAAGGGTCTGTATTTACGAGCGTTTATGATGCTTTGAGGCTTTCAGGAATGAGCTGTGATCCATATTTGCTGGAGCTCATTACTGAAGACTTACAGTCCTTTAAAACACTAAAGGCGCCGCTCTCTCGTCATTCAAATGAAGCAGACAAACGTCAGAGATTAGCATCATACGAGAGGCGTTATTATTAGATGCACACTAGGAATAATTATTATCCAAGGGTTGCAGGATTTGCTATTTAGGTTTTATCAGTAGAGGAGACTTCAATATCTAGCTATCTGTATGGAAATTTTCTGCGTAAAATACTAAACGATGACCATCTTTTAATTTTCTTAATATCATAATTTAACAACAAGCTGAACACGTGTTCATGCATAAACATTCACTACTTTGATTTGAGTGGATGTTTATCTTTATCATTCCTTCTGCGTTTGAAAACGTATGCATTGATTTAATCGATAATTATTTTAATTTTCCTGTTTCCTAAAACACGTCCTAGTATTTGTAACATTAAAGAAAAAATCTCAATAATATAAATTACTGGAGGGAAAACTGCAGTGCAAACACCAAGGGATGCTTTGTGATGTTGTTTTGGTGGTTCGTGTTTCTGTGAAACATTCATCACATGATCAAACAATAGTTTAATAGTGCCAATAGTTCAAAACTCTCAATAATATAAATTACAGGGCAGTCGTTGGCCTAATGGATAGAGCGTTGGACTTGAAACCCGAGGTAACCCAAGGTTGTGGGTTCGAATCCCGGCTCTAGCAGGAAGTCCACGACTGCTCCCCGGGCGCTGCACAGGTCGGCTGCCCACTGCTCCAAGTGTGTACACTTGGATGGGTTAAATGCAGAGAACACATTTCACTGCTCATTATACTCTGTATAATTGTGTATGTGACAAATAAAGCTCATCCGAGCTTAATTTGTTGTTTGTATTTGTAAACTCTTTAGGCGGACTGAGTTTTCCAAGCACACGGCTAATTAATGCATTTAGGAAGACGACGTTGAAATCAGCTGCTGGAAAAGTCATTATATACATATTAATAAACAATAAATGTACCGACCCATTTCCGCACATCTGGAGGATCTTACTGAGCCAAAAACAAACCAGTCAAACATTTCTTCTAGAGTTAGACGAGAAAACACCTCATATTCAAATCAAGTCTTTAAATGTTTCTCACGTGTTAAACTCATGAAAGAATGAAATCCAGCATGTGATCGCACCTGTAAATAACAGAGAAATTGTCAGTCCGAGACTCCTAGAGGAGTTTTACAAGTCATTTCAAGGAAACAGCAGTGACAGAGTCTGTTTGTGTATAATGTGATCTCTGGAGAATCTCTCCATGTGAATGAGTGCTTTATCAAAGAAAGTGTGTATTTGTGACAACCTCTGATCAGCCGAGAACATCTGCAGATTCTTCCTCGTTGGTTTAGTCGACAGCTCGCAGACAGAGCCTTGTGTTTTATTCAGGAGTGAACGTGTTCCTGTACGTCGCTGCATCTGAAACAGTGTGTTATGACTCTCATGTAAACAGATGAACGTGCTGAAACACCGCCGCGTATCTACACAAAACCAGCTGCATGTGTTCACACCTGATCCTGAATCAGTCTGAGACTTTAGTGGTGTCATATGATGTTTTATTAATCTGTTGAATCTAAATTATTGGTGGTTTCTATGGTCAACATCTTGAGAATAATTTAGGGGAGGGACACACCAAATGACTTTATTCACAGGCATTATTAAAAGGCTTTATTCACAGATTTACTTAATAAATTTAATTAAACCAAAGACCAAATCTTAAAGATGACAAACCATTTATCAAAAGAACGGCAGACATATTGGCGTGAACAGTCCTGCTTAAAAAAAAATAAGAGTCTTGTTCTGAGAATAAAATATACAGTAAATAAATGAAATATTAACTAAAATAATATTATAATACATAAATAATATATAAAACTTCTTTAAATGTGAAAATAGTATCAAAATTATAAAATTGATTTACAATTTCTTTACTTTGGAAATGCTTTACACTGAGATTCCATTAATTAAAATTAGTTAATTACATTAGCTAACATAAACTAACACATTTAAAATCCTTCATCTATCTCAGTTCATATTAATTTCAACATTTACTAATGCATTATTAAAATCAAAAGTTGTATCTGTTAATATAGTTGAATAGAACTGAGCTGGCATGAACCAATACTAAACATTGTTATTGTATTAACTAACATTATCTGACATCAGTAGACATTATTAAATACTGTTACAAAATGTACTAATTGTTATTTAGTGTTAGTTAATGCATTAATTAGCATTGACAAATGCAAACGTATTGCAAAGTGTTGATTTCAAATGTGTACAATATGAATCTTCATGTGTAATTATCAAAACAATCAAATGTACGCATGATTAAATGAAGCTCAGGTTTGAGGACCGGCTCGTCTGAGAGCAGGCCAGGACCAGAGTAGGCCAGGTCTGAGATACAGAGAGGTTTAGTCCACATTTAAAGAGTCTAAGAGCTTTATGAAGCCATTTTTATAGGCGATCATGTGAAGGGATCAAATGTGTTTCACATCTAATTAAAATTATGTGCCTAGATTCATGTTCATTTAAAAAATATTTGCTGCTTAGTATAAGCAAATTATAATTTCGTTGTATGTAAGTACAATGACAATAAACAATCTGAATCTGAATCTAAATCTGAATCATAATCATAAGTTAGATGAAGTGAGAACGATGTACTGGGAGTCTGACATCTAAAGACCAAAGCAGACGATAATTGAGGCTAATTCAGGACAATATCTTTACACGAAAGCAAAAATCTGGAGCAGGTTCAACATCTAAAGCACAGATTTAAAAGTATTTGAAGGAGGATTAGAAATCAACGCACACAATGGAATTATATATTTATGTAACTAGTTAAACTTCCCAGGTTAATCTCATTTTAGTGAGGATTTTTTGTGTTTTTGTTTTACTCAGCAACATAGTGACCCTGTCAATTTTTACCAGATATTCAGATATTATATCAATGTGTTTAAACTATATTTGAAAATAATAAATGTTATGCTTTTTTAACTTCTTTCTGTTCTGTAAGTTTGACTTTTACATTCTTGACAGATAACTACTTAATTGATATACATTTAGCTTATATTGTTAATTTAGCTTCATTGTTTTCAAATAGTTTATTTCTTACTTTAGTTAGATATTCCCTGTTCTGTTTACAGTAAAACAACTGATCATGCCTTCAAAGCCACACAATATATAACATATCGGCCCGGTTTCACAGACAGGGCTTAAACTAAACCAGAATTAGGCAATAGTTCAAAGTTATTTCTATTGACATGCCTTAGAAAAAAAACATTACTGGGGTGCATCTTGAGACTAAACATAGGCACTGATATATTTTAAGATTAGTCAGAGGAAGTTTAATTAAGTTAAAATAGCTCAGACTTACACTTTAGTCTGGGATTAGACTTAAGCCTCGTCTGTGAAACTGAGGTTATGTCTTTATTCTGTATTTTCATAATTGTATGTATCGTTAAAGACTATAAGCAACTTTTTTCTGGTTCGAGAATCAAGACTTCTTTGAGTCCATGTGTCTGGTCTCGATTACTACAGTACTGAACATCTTTAAACTTGTTCAAGTTAACTCAACTTAAGCTAAGTTAACCAAACTCAACTCAAGTGATGTTGAGTTGTAAATTGAGTTCAGTTCAGATGCTGTCATTGCATTGCAGTGTCTGACTAAACAGTGTGATGTTTTCCAGCAAGAAACACAGTACTCTGGTAAGTGAATGCTTGTCCAATATATAGCAAGCACACTGCCTTGTGTTTGCGTGTTACTGTGGCCGTAATATACCTCCGTTCTCAGAGGAACGATAGAATTTCCTTCAAATGTCTGAGCCATTAAACCTGATAGCTGGAGGCATAAAAATCTGACCTACTCAGCAAGAGTCCCTTCAAACTGTTGCTCCACCATGGCAGCAGTCGACCTAAGAGAGAAAACAAATGCAGATAGTCGATATTGATGCCTGATTTAGCACCTCTTGTGGAAATATGTAACGTGGCTTTATTTTTCAGAAAGAGAGGTGATAATGTATGACTGTTTCCTCGGCAGTGAACTCTGATTTGAGTTCAACACTCTTGACTTCTTCTTTACCTTAAACACCCTTCGGTGCGACTCTAGGGATAATCTGCTCTGTGTGAATGTGTTTGCTGTGGGCGCAAGTCTCTGATCATAATCCTGTTGGAAATGCAGGAATCAAACGGTTCCCGTGCCTCTCACGCTGGGTGTTTTTGTTCCAAGACACTTACAACAACAAGTTCTGTGATGCATCTGAAGAATGTCTTGTAAAAGAGTGAACATTTGTACTACTGAATGGATCCAGCCAATCACACAATGAAAAAAAGCTACACTTGAAGATAAAAGTGTACTTTATTGTACTTAAGTGTACTGATGCCACTTAAGTGACTTTAAAATGAAAGAAGTAAAAGTCATTTAAGTGGCCTTTTACTTCATTAATTTTATATTAAATAAAAGTTCAATTAAGTGACTTAAAGAGAAACACTTTCATGACTGTGATTCTAAACACTTAAGTACACTTTTTTTTTAATGCATTTAGCAGACGCTTTTATCCAAAGCGACTTACATTGCATTCAAGTTACAGTTTCTACATTTTATCAGCTCTTGCTTTCCCTGGGAATCGAACCCATGATCTTGGCGTTGCTAACGCCATGCTCTACCAGTTGAGCTACAGGAAAGCACTTTTATAACGTGACCTTTGTAATAATGTCAAATTCAAAGTTTAACTTTAAAGTACATTTTAAAACTTTATCATGTTTAATAATCTGTTGTGGTGTTTTAAAGAAGTAGATTTATTCTTACGATAGTAAAGCATGTGTAAAAAACTTGATTATCTTTTAAATGTAGTGTTTTATTCAAAAATACATGTAATTTTTAAGTTTTAAATTGCAAATTCATAATTTAAAACATGACACATTTCAATAGAAATTGCATTAAAGTATATTTTAATTTATCATAAATGCTTATCGATACAATCAGCAGTACTTTAACCATATTTCAAAGACAATATATGCAATTTCAGTTACTTCAAAAGATGTACTTAAGTCCTACTTAAGTGGGTAAAAACACTCTAAAGTTCAGCTAATTGCATTATTTATTCCCCAATTGTAAGTCGCTTTGGATAAAAGCATCTGTTAAATTAATAAATGTAAATGATTCAAAAACCTATTTTTTTTAACCTGCCACAAGAAAGTGGCATTTACTCAACACAACCGGATACATTAAATCATTGCACTTCATTAGTTTAATTAACTCTTCATAGATTAATAATGGCATTTGCATACGTTCATCATCTTCTCCATCAATGCACCAATCGCTCTTGAGGAACGTTTTATTCTGAATGTGTGCAGAGCATAGCACACATATAAATGTAGACGGCGCCTTTATATCAGCGAGCAGATGGGAGCAGAAGCAGATGTGTAATCCCATGAGTTTTAAAAGCTAACAGGGTGGTTTTGACTTTTAATCCCTGTTTAAATTAAGCTGAGCTGCGATCGGCCCACAGTTTGCATGCTGATAATCAGATCAGTTCCCACAAGTGTTTGAGCGCAAACACGTGTTCCTGGACATCCGGCGCCGTTTTGTGTTCACACACCTGTGTTTTACGGGTTCACACAGGCGGAGGAATCTTTGTTATTTTTCACACTCGTTTAGAGGCCGGAGAGCCATTTTTAATCCCGTGAATTTATCACGCCACAACCGGATGAGGAGTTTTGGAGGTGATTGCCAAAAAAAACCTATAAAATCGAATCCTATTACAGCACATAAACAAGAAAACGGCGCTTCCCCCACACACACACACACACACACACACACACACACTCTCTCACACACACACACACACACACACACACACACACACACACACACACACCATCAGCGGAAGAGAAATGCACCTCTTTCTCAGGCTCGGCTCTCAGTAAATCACAGCTGTGTGTCGCTGTCGTGCTGCCACGGCTGTTTTTCTCATGTAGACCTATGTTTGAGGGTTCATATGTCTAAGACATGGATCGTATTCTGCGCCGTCTCTTTCTCTCTGTCCACGTGCATGCTGGGAGTGAGTGAGTTGTGTGGTGTTTTTGCATTAGAGTAACATCTGTTGCATGCTTTTAGTGAAGAAACGACAGCACAAGACAAAAGCTGTGTTCAGATCGGTATCATGAGCCAGTTTCTCTTCTGAAGAGTGGTGTTGAAATGGGGATCAGAAAGTGTATTTATGTTTTAAATTGGTTAATCCGCTGGTGGGCTCTCTCGACAACAACTAGGCAGAAAAACAGCAGCTTTACAGCGAATCATGCCTTCAAGGAATAGTTCACCCAAAAGTGAAAATGTGCTCACCCTCAGGCCATCCAAGATGTAGATCATTTTTGGTGGGCATGTTTCTCTGCATCAGTGTCTCAGTGATGGATGCTCTGCAGTGAATGGGTGCCGTCAGAACGAGAGTCTGATAACAACATCACAATAATCCACAGCCCATCAGTTAACATCTGGAGAAGACAAAAGCTGAAAAAATCCAGCATTAAGAAGTTTTTAACTCAAATACATTGAGTCCATAATCCATAATAACTCTTCCTCCAGTGAAAACGTGCATCTGCTGTTATTTTTCACATCAAAATCCAGCCACATGCTTGTTTAGAGCTGTTTTGTCTTGTAAACGCTGCTTGATCTGTGCAGATTTCTCTCCTGATTCAGACCAGAACACCTTTTATGGACTATAGATTCATATTTTAGCCAGAAGAAACCGTTTGAATTATATGTATATATATAGTATTGTTCATGTAGTCTGATATAGTGAGAATATGGAGGATAAAAAAATCGGACTAATTTTATTAAGAAACTCAAACTTAAGTTTAATATTTTAATTATATTAAGCTTGATAATATGAAAAATGCACAAAAATAGCATTTGTACATTGCATATGAAATGTATTATATTTCACAAAAATGTAGTTTTCAGTGAGATTTTGTTTACATTGGATTACATTTGTGTGCCTTCTTTTCTTTCTTTCTTCGTTCTTCGGGGGGAATTTTATCCACTCAATTATGTCGTTATAACGAGATCTTTTTCTCGTTAAAACAACATTTTCTCGTAATAACGAGATCTTTTTCTCGTTAAAACAACATTTTCTCGTAATAACGAGATCTTTTCTCGTTAAAACGACATATTTTCTCGTAATAACGACATATTTTTCTTGTAATAACGACATCTTTTCTCGTTATAACGACATATTTTTCTCATAATAACATATGTCATAACAAAGATACGTTTATGTGAGTCAGCTGAGCGATTGTCCGCGCTGCTCAGTCTGACATAAACGAGGATCTGCAGGCGGCTGAATTGAAATACACTGTTTTAAATGTATTTAATGTAATGGTTTTAATTGTAGCAGCATGTTTATTAGGATTAATCTCCAATACAACATTATCCAATAACAGCACTCAGACCCATGACTTGCTTAGGCTATATATGATCAGATCAAAACAGTTATTTTTGAATAATTGACTCTGGGCTTGGAATATTTATTTATTTGAATGACTGAAGTTTGATTTAACAACAAATCGAAATATGAACAAAGATAAATAAAGAGATTTTATAATAGGTTAATAATAATAATAATAATTATTATTATTATTATTATTTCGTTCTGTTTGAAAACGGGCAAACTAATTAAGCTAGATTTTTCGTAGGCCTATTTTTGTTCGTGAGTAAACAAATTAGCTGTTTTAATATTTGTTTCACATGTGTGGGCGGCCTTGATAGCTACTTTAGTCTGATTATATATTAATGATTTAATATTATTAAATGATCTTTAGCTGAATCATCGCATCACGTTCTTCTTATGGGTTAAATTGCAGGCTTTGCTTTACTGAAGGAACAGTCTTCGCTGCGCTGGGTGTGAGCACTGAACACAATAGTACAGATGAAAGTACAGTATCTCTTGCTGGATTTAGGCTATACGAATTAAATAAACACAAACTTGTTTTATTTAAGAAGACCTTTAGACATAAGGCGCGTCAGAAGCACGCTGTTATTTTACAAAAGCAATTCGTAAAATGTAGTTCTTATTGTGGAAGTATATAAAATAAAGCAGACATTTATATTGCTTTCCTCGGTTATCACAATGTAAGGGATCGCGTCGGTGTCGCCGAATTGAGAAGAACAGTGGTGTGCTTTATATGGGATAAAGCAACATCCAGACTGTATGAAACGTTATTGTGACTAATTTGCATAAGATGAACTCTTATTCTGCGTGATGGGATAGACAGTAAAGACAGGCTGAGTTAAAACATTGATTTTTTTAGGGGCCGTCCTCGGTTCACATAGTTTTTTCGTGGCCAAGACATATGAAGCCGTGGGAACGTGATGATATGCCGTAGCCAGAGATGTTAATTCGTGGTAACATCATATTAACTTCTGGGAACGTGATATTATGTCATGGCCTCGAGATGTTATGTTGAGGGAAATACATATTTTTCTCGTGGTCACCAGGTTTAAACAAACTTGCATGGCCACAGCAACCCGGGACTATCAGAGATGGATAAATCAGTTTTTATTAACATTAAACATTTCAGTTAATATTTGTATATTATTATTAGGTTATGTTAACTTGTTAGGGCTATAGGCCTATTTCTATTTCATATAATATAATATTTTATTACTTTCCCATTTAAATTCGTGTATCGCTTTACCTAATTAACGTTTTGTACCAGAGCATGTTAACGAAGCGGAGCGGTGTGACGCTCCGCTCAATATTCCGCTCTGTGTGCGCGCGCTCCGCTCAGTCACTCACGGCCAACTCAAACACTGTTCCGCTCACGCTCACAGGGGAACCAAATCCCGCTCAGATCACGCTCTCACATTAAATGTCTCCAGTAACGTTAGGCCTATTTATTTTTTCCTGTTTATAGTGAAATTATTGGGTGAAATTGTTTTAATTAGGGATATTCATTAACCATTAACCGACTGATAAGAATTTTGACCGATTAATGCAATCAGTTAAACGGTTTAAATTCACTTATTTATTTACTTTTAGTAATTGATCAAAATATTTTAAAAGGTTTGCTGCATGGTTAAAATAAGCTATAGGCGTATACAAAACACGTTTTTTAGAGAGAGCGAGAGAGAGAAAAAACCAAGTCGCCTATAAGTCTCATTTTATTATTTCATTCTGAATTTTTTTTGTAAAATAAGACAAAATAATAGAATGCAGCTTTCTGCCGTCTGCTTTAAAACTCTGCATACTCTAAAAAACACTGGGTTAAAAGCAACCCAATTTGGGCTGGGTAAATATAGGACAGAACACATTTGGGGTTAATTTTACCCAGTAAATTGGGTTGTTTATTTAACCCATCGTAAATGGTTGATTTAACCCAGCTAATGGGTTTATTCGTTTCTATTATAATATTAGCTTTTTTTACTTTATGTATGAAATAATATTTACAGATTAATTTAAATCCTCTAAACGTTTGTAAAATACTCCAGACGTGATAACTTCCTTTACTTCTCATTTGCTTGTTTTTATAAGCTATAAGCCTACACATTGCCTATTTAATCTCGTTTAACAAACATTAGAAGTAAAGATTAAATATGAAACCGATGTAATTCACGAGTAAATGGACCACTCTGTAGCTGTGTTTGCACCGTAACGGCGCTGGCTCTCGCGCCGAGCTGGAGTCGTGTTCGGCGGGAACTGATCATGGATAAGACCGCCGCTCTGCGCTTCACTCATGGACGAAATGTACTGCGTTTGCCTTCATAACCTGACCAAAAACAAACAGTAAACAGCTCTGAGGACATGTTTTAACATCCAAAGTATTTGTGTTCTGTATCTTTATAAATATAATCGTTTATTTTATGCAATGCATCAGACTCTTGCCATTACTAAATTCAATAATGAAATGCATTCAGCTGATAATTGAGTGTTAAATCCTGTCATTTTACATTATTGACACAATTTGCCTATTTTGATATTGTGCAGTGCTTTGTTACAATTTGTATTGTTAAAAGTGACTTGACTCTTCATCAAGCAATAAAACCAACGCGACGCAAGCGACGTTTATTGATTCACACCCCGCGCCTGTATTTGCTCTGCGTATATTTGAACGATATTCTGCACAGAAACAATTTTATAAATAAAACAAAATGTACACAAACTACCCAAACACTGAAAAAATAACCCAAATAAATTACCCAAAAGGCTCATCTCAGCATTTGGGTAAAAAAAAATAATCCAGGACTTTTTTTTAGAGTATGCTGCTTGTTGCACAGTATTTCTTTCATTTTCTTAAATTGTTATTGAAGTCAAAATATATTTTTTGTATAGGCCTATTTATTCGTTATAATATATAGCGCCTAGCTTTATTGTGTTTTTCTCTGCTCGCAGAAGTGCTGCATGTGTGTGATGTGATATGATATGATCATGTAAATCCTTGTTCTGTTGTCTGCTGTTTTTTGCGCATGTACAATTAATTCCCCAAAACAAATGTTAGTATTTTAGTATAAGACACTTATTCGTTCTAATTTAATTAAGTTCTAATTTAAAATATTATTGTCGGTTAACGTTTAGGAAAAATAACCGAAATGAACATCCCTAATTTAAATGTATACAATAAAAATTATTAATTTAAAAACGTGTCTTGTTTTTGAAGCCACTTGGAAAACTTTTGTGAAAAGTTAAATAACTAAAAAAGTATACTTTTCCACTAAAACACCGCTTAATATTCAAAACACGCACACAAGATGAAATGTATCGAACAAATAATTATTTCGTGGCGTAAATAAAAGAAACACACTTTCTAAAATTAAAATAGACCAAAACTGAGGGGAAATGCGTTCTATAAAACGTCTGTCAATCTTCACAGGATTTTAGAATTTGGTTTTAGAAACAGTTAGCTTAGACAAATGATTGCTTCGCCTATTCCACAGATTCTGGAATTGGCAAATTACCAAAGGGGCATTTTGGGCGCTCCGCTCCGCTCACATGCTCTGCTTGCTACCATATATTTAGCAAAAACTTTAAACTTCTGACAATTATGCCAATACTTTATGATTGTAGGCTATTTATGCCAATGTTTGATGCTAAATGAGCGTGTTGTGCTTTCATTTACTAATGAAACTACGAATGATTAATTCCTCAACGAAACACTAGGCAGTAGGCAATAATATCAATAATTATTAATTCGCAGAAAAAAATTATATGTTAAATTCAACCTTTAAACTGCATTTCCAATAGTCTAGAAATTCCAGTCACATCCAAGCTTTAGTATGTCGAGCATTTACAGTAGACTTACAAAACTAGTCAGAACGTTATGTAAAGAGATCGAAATGAAGGGAAAAAACTAATATAAAATATAACAATAGGTTAATAACAATGATGATGATGATGAATAGGCTACAGACGATCAGTTAATTGACACACAATGTATTTTATTTTATTTAGTTTAAATAGTGTGAACTGTTTTATTTTATGTACTTAATTAATAATTTCTATAATAATTCCTAAAGGTCAAGTAGGTTTGTTTATGCATTAAACGAGAAATGGATGTTGCTCCCTCAACATAGCGAGGCCACGACATGAGGAGGCCTTTACCGTTATTGTTCATATTTCGATTTGTTGTTAAATCAAACTTCAGTCATTCAAATAAATAAATATTCCAAGCCCAGAGTCAATTATTCAAAAATAACTGTTTTGATCTGATCATATATAGCCTAAACAAGTCATGGGTCTGAGTGCTGTTATTGGATAATGTTGTATTGGAGATTAATCCTAATAAACATGCTGCTACAATTAAAACCATTACATTAAATACATTTAAAACAGTGTATTTCAATTCAGCCGCCTGCAGATCCTCGTTTATGTCAGACTGAGCAGCGCGGACAATCGCTCAGCTGACTCACATAAACGTATCTTTGTTATGACATATGTTATTGTGAGAAAAATATGTCGTTATAACGAGAAAAGATGTCGTTATTACAAGAAAAATATGTCGTTATTACGAGAAAATATGTCGTTTTAACGAGAAAAGATCTCGTTATTACGAGAAAATATGTCGTTTTAACGTTATTACGAGAAAATATGTCGTTTTAACGAGAAAAGATCTCGTTATTACGAGAAAATATGTCGTTTTAATGAGAAAAGATCTCGTTATAACGACATAATTGAGTGGAAAAAATATGTCTGTGGCAGCAATGCGTCACCCTAGTTTGGTTTTAGATAGTTGTGTTTAGTTAACTCTGGATTCACACAGACTCTGGTCATGAGTGTCAACACTTGCAGCAGCAGTCAATCCACCTGTGCAGAGAGAATCAAACACCTCTAACCCCCCCCCCCCCCCCCCCGCTCATGTTTCCCCTTCTGATCGACGCTCTTGTTCTCTCCCATCGATTATTCCAAACAGCATGCTTGGACGACTCCAGACGCACGCTCTCTGATCCTAGAAGAGAAAGCCGGGTTGGTTCGGCGTGTTTCTGTAAATGTCACTCGTCGCTCAGGTGTGCTGTCACTCACTCCGACACATGGTTACCATGGCGACGCTCATTCACCCTCAGCACCGCTCGTGCATGATGGGTAATGAAGGAGCTCAATTAGCCGCTTCTAACAAAGGTTAATTGTTTTTGCTCAGAATATGATTCATGCTGTTCCTTTATGTTTGTCGTGAACAAGCAGGAAGGATCCGTCGCTTTCAAACAGCACCGAGGTAACATTAGTCAGACGGTACAAAGAGTGATTAAAAACACTTATGAATTGGGAGTTTACTAACAAGATGTTATGGTATACGTAGCTGTCACAATAAATTACATCTCTTCTTATTTTTTTATTTCTGTGGAAGAATATGTTTTAGTTTATATTGTGTGTTTGTATTTTTAAAAGAACACTCCACTCTTTTTGGAAATAGGCCCATTTTACACCTCCCCAAGAGTTAAGTTTTACAGTTTTTGAATCCATTCAGCCAATCTCCGGGTCTGGCGCCAGCACTTTTATCTTAGCTTAGCATAGATAATTGATTCGAATTAGATCATTAGCATATCGCTCAACATTTTTTAGATATTTTTCCTAATTAAAGCTGGACCCTTCTGTAGTTACATCGTGTACTAAGACCGACGGAAAATGAAAAGTTGTGATTTTCTAGCCTGATATGATTCCGGCGTAATAATCAAGGAACTTTGCTGCCGGCCCATGGGTGGAGTGATATGACACCACGCCTGAAAGTAGTCCCCAGCTAGGTAACTAGTTATGATAAAGCAGGGGACTACTTTTAGGCGACACATGTGACACGTGATCTCATGGACACTGGTGAGAGCAAACGTGACTTGACAAGAAAAAGAAATGAAGGACAATCAATTGTTGTTAGCTGACTCTCATGGTTCTCTGCATTCATGGCATGTTTGTGTCTGCCAGGTTTCAGCTATAAAAGCACATAACATCCGGTGAGTGCCGCTCGCGGGTATCACGTCAGAGGCAAACCAATCAAGAGTCCTAAATATCAAACATGTTTGATTTCCGGGACGCTCCGTCTCGATCGGGAGCAGTTCAATAATCGTAATGACACCACACGATAGAGTTTGACAAAAAAAATAGCTTGCGACAAGCCGCGAATCAGCACCCCCCCATTATTGGGGGGTGCAAATCGGGCTTAAAATCCTCTAGTGCGCATACAGGCTTACTTTACCAAACGAAAACCAGTCTCCTCTTGGCTTATATTGAAATCCTCCGACATTTTTTCTAAACAAATCCTTGGTTTGTACTTTTTTTGTTTTGTTCTCTCTCCGCGTTCGACACTAATCATGCAACGCATGCATTCTACACCATCTGCCGGAACGACAGTTAGATGAAGTGGGAGAGATGTGTTTATTACGTTTGAAATATTAACATTTTTCTTACAAAAAGGCATAGATTAGCAACAGGAGGTCTTTCTTCATCCCCCGGAGCCGTGTGCATTGCGTTAGCAGCGCAAAGATTGTGGGTTCGATTCCCAGACAACACATGTACTGACAAAAACATGTATAGCCTGAATGCACTCTAAGTCGCTTTGGATAAAAGCGTCTGCTAAATGCATAAATGTGTGAGGCATGGTTTTGGACTGTAACAGAAACACCCGTTGAAGAGCGAGAACCATTTTTAATATGACTCTGATTGGATTGGTTTGAAAGAAGAAAGTCATATACACCTAGAATGGCTTGAGGGTGAGTAAATAACAGGATCATTAACCCTTTAACCCGGAAGATTATTAATATGCTAATCCTATAGTACTGGGTATGGTTTAATATTTGAAGGTAGGCCTGCTATTGTGGTTTCTCCAAGTGCCACCGTACCTTGATTTTGGTTTAGCGGTGATCTCTCTCTCTGTGTATTATTCTGTAATGTCCCTTGCCTTCATTGTGTCGTCCGTGTTTGTCCCCGGGTCGTCTGCGTTAGTGTAATGGGAGCATCGCAGCGTGTCACAGCAGAACATCGGCGAATGCAGCAGCGGGGCAGAGACAGGCTTCTTCACCGCTCCGCTGCCTCAGGTAGGACATTTGCTCTGAGAGGAAAATGGAATTGGCCTCGGATGGCGGAGACCCGGATGAGTTGAGCGCCGGGGAGACTATCAATTTCACAGCGTCACAAAACAGCTCCGCGGGCTTGGCGTAGCTCCGGCTGACTGACAGACGCGTAACGAGCTGGGGCTGTGGAGAATTAGAAATGCTCACCTGCGCCCGTGGATAAAAGCCTTGTGCAGAAAACCAAACGCTCGCGCTCACAATCAAACGGGTTATTCTGAGTGTGGCCTTTCCCCTCTGGTCTGCTAGAAACCTCTTTAACATCAAACCACAATGGACTCCGTTTACTTCAATACTTGTCACAGGTTTTCTTGTTAATGGGAAGGTCATTATTACAAAACAAGTGCAACAGTCTGGTCTGGAAGAACAATCCCATTCACTGTCTTTATAACGAAACTGATTGATAACTTAGACCTAGTTAAAGACGAGGTTATAATACAGGTGTATATATTATAACCTGAGGTTATAATACAGGTGTATATACAGGTGTATCGCAAAAAATCTGAATATTGTAAAAACTTATTTCTAAAAGTGAAATTTTCATATATTATAGATGCATTACATGTAAAGTAAAACACTTCAATAGTTGTGTTGTTTTAATTTTGATTATTAGCGCTTACAGCTAATGAAAGTCAATAATCAGTATCTCAAAATATTAGAATATTTACATTTGAGTTTCAATAAATGACTATGACTGCGGGTGTCTCTTGTTCTTTGAAAGCACAATAATGGGGAAGACTGCTGAGTTGGCAATGGTCCAGAAGACGATCATTGACACCCCCCACAAAGAGGGTAAGTCATAGAGGGGCATTACTGAAAGAGGGGGCTGTTCAAGGAGTGCTGTATCAAAGCATGTTAAATGCAAAGTTGACTGGAAGGAAGAAATTGGGTAGGAAAAGGTGCAGAAGCAACAGGGACGACCGCATGCTTGAGAATATGGTCAAGCAAAGCAGAATAAAGCACTTGAGAGAGCTTCACAAGGAGTGAACTAAAGCTGGAGTCACCATGCTCAGACATCTTCTGTTGAAGCCATCAGCCTGCATTATTATAAAAAAATTAAAAAGTATAATCATAACAAATTAATTTATTGTGAAAAACTTCATTGCTAATGAGTCCGCAATTAAATCTCCACCAATCAGAGAACAAATTGCTGCAAAATAAGACTTTAGCTCCGCCCACTCCCATGAAGCACTGCGACTGACGTAATTGAGTCTACTTTCTCAAACAATTTAATATATGTATATATATAAGCATAACTTGCAATAAATATAAAATCTTTGGTTTCTACATACTTTGCATATTTGAATAGTTTTGTTTCTCCATGTTTAATCTGATTATGCCATTCGCAGTGCTTCATAGGATTGTAGTTCTCGTTAAAGCCGTTTTCACAGTCTTTTATTTTAGTATTTTTGTCCAATTTTTATATAATGTTTTTTAGCTTCAAATCAAAGTTTGTAATGTTGTGATTCTCCCAAACTGGTTGGTTTGTAACATTTAACTTTTAACAAAGACTTCCCAAAAATCCCAACCAAGGCTGCTAATCTAATATATATATATATATAATGCTATATATAATATATTGACCATTGCCACTGGTCAATCTCAATGAACCCATGTAATGATATAATTTTTACCATATCTTGGATCAGTTATATATTGGAGATATTTTAATTATTTATTTATTTTTAACGAAAAAAGTGATTCAATTGATTCTGAGGGGTTGTTTACACAGCACTGGTTTCAACTAAACACTTTGTATGTATTGTGGCCATTCATTTACATCATAACAGTGTTTTGGGGGCCTGAAAACACAAACACTTTTGAAAACAACAGTACCGTTATTGTCTCAAAAATGCGAATGTGTGAAGACCGTAATATTGTGTATTATGTGTTTAGTCTACAGGACATCGCCACTTACTGGCCTGGCATGAATAATACATAATTTTAAGCAGTTTTCACAGATCCATGAGAATGGGAATTGTTTTGTCAATGTTGTCATTACTAACTACCAATAAAACAAAGCATTTTTTTCGCACTGAAATACATCAGTTGTGAATGCAGTGTATGAATGTGGATATTAAGATGCAACATGAGGCAAACTTCCGTTCAGACTTGCTCAAACATTTGCAGCTCATCAAATACAATCCATGAGCATTTCTGCAGCCATACGTACATCACAGCAGTTTTATTCCTAATTGTTATTCTGCCCAGGCTTCCAGAAAAAGCCTGATAGTGTTCCGGCAGAGCGACTATCAGCTGAAATTATCCCAAACTCCAAACCGCCTCTTGACTGTCACTGGAAATGAAAGATCAGCGCTTGACATCTTATTTGAATTAGAGACTGATTCTCTCGCTGCAGGGAACAGCGGGGACTGTGAAGTTCTCCACACACCATCCCTGAGAACTGCACTCTTCTCATTACAGCAGTGTGGCTCTCAATGGCGGTCGAGCGACGTATCACGGGTTCTCCGGCCAAGCCGCCGCTGAGCGCTGAGTTGCCACATCTGCTCCCGCTGTAATGGATTTGCTTGCCGTTAAGAGGCCGTGGGTCTCGGGGGGAACGGAAAAGAGCTTAACGCTGCTCACTTTCTGCTGCTCTGGTGATTTATTTTGATTAGGCTGATGAAGTCTTCGCTGTTGCCAGCCCGGAATAATCGACACTGTGTGCCCGGAGGTCAAAGCGAACGGCGCAGGCTTTATGCAGGGCTGCAACGCTTCACAAGATTATTACCAAACGCTGCACAACGTCACGTGACGCTTGAATCGATATGAACCGACCGCAGCTTCACGAGTGCGATGGAGCCCATTCGACATCAACAGAAAGCCTATGGAAGCCACAATCAACCAATCAATCAATCAATCAATCAATCAATCAATCAATCAACCAATCAATCAATCAATCAATCAATCAATCAATCAATCAATCAATCAATCAACCAATCAATCAATCAATCAACCAACCATCCAACCAACAGCATTGCAAAATGTAAACTTGCAGCTCTTGGGAAAAAAAAGATGTATACTAAAAAAAAATACAAATGTAAACTCATTGAGGAAAAATCTCATGTAAACTCATAATTCTGAGAAAAAGCCTGAATTTCAAGATGGTAAAATGACATTTTTGAGTTTATAACTTGAGATGTAAATTAAAAATTCTGAGAAAAAGACAGAATCAGAAAATAAAAATTAGTTTATACCATGCAAGTTTTGAGATATAAACGTGCAATACTAAGAAAAATGTCAGAATTAAGAGAAAAAGTCAGATTTGTGAGATAAATAACATCTTCCGTTATTTTATTTATGTTTTAATCCCAGAAACAGCATTGCAATGTGTTCAGAGTTCTGAGAGAAAAACAGTAAAAATTGCAATACGTAAAATTACTATAATGAACAATAATGAGCAGAAAAGTGTCAAAAAAATTCTGCCATTTCTGATATTCTGAAAAAGTCCACATCAAACCGAACATCAGAAGTGCAGCAGACAAATGCTAAAATTAAGACAAATGCATGTCTTAACTTGCATGGCTTACCTTATATCTGTCAGTTTATATCTAATGTTCAGCTTGTTGTCATGACAGCACAACTCCAGAAAACATAACCTTCAAAAGCTAAATATAGAGATTTGTGAAAAAATATTACATTAGCAGACCACCTCCTCACACATTTATCCACTTTACAGTACAGCATATTATAAATAATAATTCATACAAAATACAAACTTCCCACACGATGTCCTCTGGAATGCCTTAGACATGACGTAACTGCAGATTTATTTCTGCAAGACAACCTGAAGGAGAGCACCTTCGTGTTTGGACACAGAGCAGATGCATTGTGGGATTAGAGCACGTGAGCCATTAACCTCCGGGCTTCAGTTACTGCTGCCCCGCTTTCTCTCTCAAATCTCCATTTGCTCCCGCTCTTCTTTCATCAGATCATTCTCTCGTGTCACATAACACATCAGAAATCAACAAAATGTGCTCTACTGTTTCAGTGCAACGTCCTGAAGATGGGTGAAAATATGAAAAATGACAAATCATACAGCAGAATAGGAATGCAATCAACAAAAAATAGACATTTTGAGATCGTTTCATGCTTAAAACTAGACTAAACTGACAGAAAGCTAATGTCGATATGGATAAAAAAAGTCTGTTTTGAGACCTTTCTTTTATAAAAGTACATCATGAGCTGTTTGCATGGACCCTAAACCCTAAAATACAGCCATAGAGCATTTTTATTATTGTTTTTGGTTTCCATTACTAATCCTAAAGACAATAAAACAATACAAAAATCAATCAATTTATGTTTTTAAAGTTAAAATGTTATGGGGTTGAAGCATTAACAGTCTTAACTAGCAAATATAACCACACCACATTAACTTTAACCTGCTTTAATTACTGTTGTGCTTCGTACAGTACCAGAAATAATTAATATCAATGATTTTTCTCGTTCAGAAGTGCTTTGAGTCAACTCTGTTACATAATAAATGGAAATGTTTTGAAAGTCAGTGCAAAAATGTCAAATATAAGCTCAACTACAAACATAACCACATTACATACAAGCCATATTTTTTTTGTACTAGGAGAAGAATAACGTCTGCACATAAATAAACAAATAAAAATTTCCATAACAGAGCTGGATATTTCATAATTCATTCCCGCTGATGGTCGTCGGCTCACAGGAGGGAAGGAAGGAGACGCGTATGCATAACACTTATATTTTTTAATAGAATTCATTTATAACAAATGGAACTTGTGTCAGCAAAGTACAGAAGGACGGCTTCTCGTACAGATGTTTTCACCAATGTCATCTAAGTATGAAAATAAAAAGCACTCCATTCATTCAGAAAGAAATCAAATCAAATAATAAAAACAGTTTACATTTACAACTAATCAGAGGTAATTTCATGATTCTTTTTTTTTTAAACAAGCCATGTTTTCTTTACAATTGAATTAATTTCAGTCTATGCATCCAGATGTGAGAGTAACAGGGAGCTTAGAAACACCACGTGAACGTTTGCGCTCGTGACGCTTCAGTCTTTCAGGGGGGGGGGGGACACTTTGAAATCACCTGCTAAAGATGCTCTTAATCTCTCTCTCTCTCTCTCTCTCTTTTATTACTTGGGTTGTCTCTTTTCTGTGTTATTTACATACACACCAGGTGAAGTCTGAAGGAGACTCGTACAGTCGGGTTCAAGTAAAATCCGTCATGGGTGTGGAATCAGTAGGGCAGTGCATAGAGATAAAGAGATACAAAGTGCAATTCTTCCTACTCGCCCCCACTGCTGTTGAACTCATGCATATCAAATAAGATCCAGAAGAGGGAAAGAAAAGCTGACGTGGAGCACTTTGAAGCGCTGAACACTAGGTGGCGCTGACCGCAATGCAACGGCTGTCGACATACGATGATGAAAACATCCAAAATCAACAGAAACAATAAACAAAAATTTGAAACAAGAAAGGGGAAAATAAGCATCTGGAATGCACATCCACAAAGCCAGTGAGGTTCAAGTGTCCAATCGTAATACTCTACTCGAGAAATTCGCACGTTAAATCGCTTACCAGCAAGAGCTTTGCAGGTTTATCAGGGTCTTATTTTGGCGTTTATTTGACTTCATTTTCCACCATCTTGGAATTTGACGCCAAAGCAAAATTCGGTGCCTTTGGAGAACTAATACTAATATAATATAATATAACATAACAACAGAAATGACTTAACAGTATCGGGCCTGACGGTTATCGTGCACTCGTGTCCTACCCATGTCATTTTTATTTTCTCTGAGCCAAATTAAGGCCACAGAAAATTAAGCAGTATTGATGGAGTTACGTATTTGCATATATAATTTTGTAGATTATAAATCCGTACGTGTGGGAAATCAATCGGTACATGAACTACTTAAAACTATACACGTCGTTAAATGAATACCATAGAAAAGAACAGGCATAAATATAAGGCACTCTAAATGCAAACGAATGAACACGGGGACGTCTTTGTACCTGTGGCCTAACGGATGCACTGACCTTTGACCCAAGAGCTCGTGAACATGATGACGATCGCCTGCCCTTTTTAAACCGACGCGAATTGCCGTAAAACGTCTAGTTATTGCACAAGAAAAGATGCGCGTCCGTCCGTCCTGCTGATGTGCATTCCAGCGGGAAACCCACCATCATTTTCATATATTATATCATCTATATTTCGTGAATATACATTCGAGGTTATATAAATAAAGACTATTAATATCTCTCTCTCTGCTCGTGGAAGAACTGAGACATCTTCTAACCTTTATACTCTGCCCACTCCTGTGTGTGTTTGAAACATAACGCCACAAACCACCAGCAAACCGAAGAATGAGCGCGGACAGCAGAAAACAACATGAGACATACAGTCAGTCTGCGCTGAGAGGAAAACACCACGGAGCGTGAAACAAAAGCCGGGATGCATTATTTGTGTGGTTTCTCCAGACGTCTAATCGTAGCTGTTCCTTCAGCTCTGTTGCTTTAGTGTTCTTCGATGATGATGATGATGATGAAGTCTCCTCGTCGTCAGTGACGTATCTCCTCGTATTGATTGTTGAATAAAACAGATTCTCTTTACACCGTGTCTCGAGCTCCCTGTCTGTGTTCGTTGACTCCTTTATGATTCATGAATCCTCGATTATTCCGCACTTCAGCAGTCTAGAAATTATCATCATCATTATTATTATTATTACTATTTATTTATTTTGAAATCCGATCGGGGTGATTTTTCTTGGTCCACCTGGATATTTGTCTTTTTATTGTCGTTTTGTAAGTGTTTCTAGGTTTACGTTGCACATCCAACATGTAATCGAAAGAGTTTAAGTTCTTTTCACAAGCAGGTATTTATGGCTCAGAAGAATTAAATGACCGCTGGATGTCCGATTCGTCTCCCTGACAGCGTGACGAAGATCTTATGTTGCATAGTGGTCGAAGCTCCCGAGATACTCCAACCCAGCTCTGTAACAAAACTGGTACTGATCCTGAGAGACAGAGAGACAGAGGTCAGATCTGCGCTAAACATTCAGTCAGATCAGATGTGTGTTCATTTATCTTAAACCTGTGCAACTAGATGTTTTAATTGAGATTTAATGTATGTTGGATGTAATTCAGAAAGGGTTGACGCTAACAGCCAGGACTGTTTTGTAACTACAAGGTTTCCTTAGAAAGACAATTAAATGCTGATATAACTTTTTTACATGTAACGTTTTTTTAATTATGAACCATTTACCATACAAAATCCTGGTAACAGGGTTGACGTGAAGATATGGACTAAATAAACCCTTGTGAAAAAGAAGCGTTCTCCAAATTTTAGAAGTATGTTTAAAAACGTACTTGCAGATAATATAATACGAATACAAAGCCACTTAAAGAGAAACACTTTCATAACACTTTTAAAATGTGACCGTTGTAATAATGTCAAATAGTAATAAAGTTTTACTTTAAAGTATATTTAAAACATTTTTTTTCAATCATCTATTGTCATGTTTTAAAAAAGTACACTTATTTTGATGTTTTGAATAACATACATGTAAATAACTTGATTATAATTTTAACTGTAGTGTGTTATTCGATATTACATTTAAATGTAATATATTTTAAACGCTCTAAATTGCAACTTAATTATTGCAAATCTGTAATTAGAAATATGTTTAAATGCATGACACAAAAGTTTCAATAAAATTGCATTAAAGTATATTTTAGTTTCAGTCATCACATTCAGCAGTACTTTAACCATATTTTAAAGACAAAAAAATAATTATGAAATTACATTTCTACTTAAGTCCTACTTAAGTGGGTCAAAACACTCTAAAGTTCAACTAAATGCATTTAATATAAAGTACAACTACAATACATTTCCATTTAATTAGCAAAAAAGTTTCAGAAAACATTACACACAATTCACACTTAAAGAACATTATTATTATAAATCACTTTTTATTATTTATAAGTGTTAAAGAGTGCTTCTTTTCACAAGGAGAAAAATAAGCGTTTTGAAGATTTGTTTTAATAATGATTGTGTTACGTTTCTTTTTTTTTCTGTTATAGTACATAATTTAATATGTCATACATATAATGGTAACAGAGCTGATGCATAATCAGAGGATGCAACTTCAGCATTTATAAATAATGCATTCTTAAATACAGTCTAAAATAAATAGAGAATAAAGACAACATTCACTCGACTTCGTGCATTGGGAAGTGTATGTGACAGGTGGTAAGAATACAAAAAATGCAAAAGACATATATAATTGCATTTCAATGCAAAATCTTGAAGAGGATGTGGAATAACATGCATTGATGAATCGCTCACGATAAGAAGCAGGAACATCAGTTCAGAAATGACATGATGAATTCATGATGACTAGCTGGATTTAGGCAGAGAGAAACTATGGCGTTTGAAACACAATCTCTCGGTAAAGCACACGTGACATCTTCTGAACGGCGTTATGGATTTCTCTGTGAATTCTCCTCTCATCTCCAAACCCGGCGGTCTGCGACGTGAAGGGTCGCACGGCTCTAATGCCGCGCTCTTGTGTCGCGCGTCTGCGAGGTGAAAAGCAGGGATTGTGTTGTGATTCGAGCATCATCACCTCGCTGTCCGCATTGATCGCAGAAAATAATTTCCCCCATTGACGCTGGGAAAGGCCATTGTGCGGGTTAGCTGTGAAATTGCTTATCTGTACCAATTTGCATGGCTATAACCTGAAGGGTTTGTTGTTATAAATGAGAACGAGTGTATGCAGGCCGAACGAAGCCAAACATCCGCTCGTTCCGTCGCAAACTCTTCATTGGGAAACTTCAGGCTAAAATCATAGAGGACGTCTGAAAGCCTGATCACTAGCCTGAACTGGACGTTATTAGCTGTAGTGACCTGAAGTGTGAAACGGTTACGTACTTCGGTCTGGACCATCGCTGGCCGCTGTGTTCTTAACATCTTGACCGTCTGGAAGATGTCCACCACTCCTTCATAGCGCATGCGCTCCAGAACGATGCTGAGCGTGATGAAGACGCCCGTCCGGCCCACGCCAGCACTGCAAATCAATCACAACACAACCAGCTGGATCTTTGATATTACAAACCATAACATGTGCACAAATTGACCGAATCTAACCATGGTGCGAACCGGCATATTTATAATATTTAGCTAATTTAATTTGAGGCTGGACACTGCAAGCTAAACCAGTTTTTCATGCATTGTTCATGATGCTGGGTTATTTCCGTCCAGGAAAACATTGAAAATACACATTTAAGTGTTTATTTTATTGGACTTTATAAGTTTGTGCTTTTAGATTTACGTTCCAATCCATGTCTTTAAAGAGTTTTTTCTCCACTTCAGCAGCACTTACATACACCAAAACTTACAGTTTAATTCCTCTCTATACTCTGAGTGATTTTACTGAGGGGTTTGTTCATATATCACTCACACTGATTTATACAATAATTTATTCATAAAATAATGGTGAAAATGCATATATTTAAAGACTACGAGATTGTTTCTCCACTTCAGCAGCACTTACATGCACCAAAACTTACAGTTTAATTCCTCTCTATACTCTGAAGTTTTTTACTGAGGGGTTTGTTTAAATATCATTCAAATTTATTTATACAATAATTTATTCCTAAAAAACATGCTTAATGTGTATTGCCTGGCTGTTGTTAGTATTTTCAGATTTATGGAGTGATAAAAATATACATTTTCTTATCCTAGAACCTTTAAATTTAATATGTCAACAAAATCAAACTGAATTTTGAACCATGATTTCAAAATCTATACTCTGGAAATGTATGCGAATTAGTTCTTATTTAACTAGATAATGCATTGTTTGTGTTTAAACATAACATTATAGAAAACTTGTTGTACTGTGATTAATCAACTGAAAAAGTACGGTTATATCCATTAGTTACTATTTTTACCCGGTTCACCTGTGGTGTCTTTACTTAAGTTTGGTATTATTTTAAAGAAGACCCATGTCAGATTATTGTTTAAGTAAAACAAAAAGTTAAAACAAAAACAAATTATACAGATTTAAGTTTATGAAAATGCTTTATGGCCAATATTTTATATAAAATATATATTTTATGAATCTTGTTGAACTATAAACCTGCTAGAAAATCAAAGCCATAAATCTAAACAAGTTGTGTTCCAAATTTGAGGTCACAGATACATCTTTTTTTTTATGACACGCATACAAACCACACTTTGACATCCATACCAACACACACACAAAATATAGCTGCATTATTTATCCAATTGGCTCTACAATATGCAGAAGCAGAAAACATGAATAAAGCCAGTATTTGCTTTATAGGCCAAACATGAATAAATGGCACCATCTGGTAAAAAATAGTAATAAAAATATAATTTTGAAGCCTTGCCAACAGAATGAAAGCCTATTAACAAAAATTGCATCATTTTACAGTTAAACGGCACTGCGATTAAAAATAGCAGCTTTAATGGGGACATTTATGTCCAGAGAGGAACTATTTTGTGTATCTAGTGCAAAACACATTTATTAAAGAAAATGGGTGTGAAATAGTAAAATTACAATAAATATACACACCTGTACCAAAACTTATGCAGCTGCCAATAACACAGTCAAAAAATAAAAACACCTGAAAAGGATAAAAATGTCCAAAAGTTGGCACAAAGGTTAAATTCAGTTAATCACTTTTGGTCCCTTGACCTGCGTTTATTAGAGGTGTGTGACCGTGTGTCAACGTCACGCCTTCAACGCTTAAGTGTGGCTTTCTCCAATCAAAAGGGTAAAAACATGCCCTAAAATCTCTGTTTGTTTGCTTTCTCAAATAACAGTCAGTGAAAGAAGCTGCTCAACTCTCGGAAAAGGTTGACTATGGAGTTCAGGAAGCATTAAATATTATATGAGCTGTTTAAATTTGCATTTATTTTAAACAAATGTGTCTAATTGTGGTTTAAAAACACATTTTGTGTTATTTTATAGCAATGCGAATGGTTGAAGATGTAAGTTGTCACTTCTATGACATCTTATTTAATGCTATTTTAACATTCACTAATACATAAATCAGAAGTTAATCTGTTAATATTATGTAATGCACTAACATAAACGAATAATGAACGACTGTATTAACCAACTTCTGTAGGATTATATTGCTCATTGTAGCGCCAGCAAATTCGTTAACTTATGTTAACAAACAAGGAAAGATAGCAAGACTTGTGTGTATACACACAATACAATACAATTCAATGTATTTATTCTTGTATGCTTGCAGTTCACAAACACAACTTCCAGGGAGGGATAAAGACGTTTGAAGTGTTTAAGTATTTGCTACTGGATAAGATTTAGTTCCCAGAACAAAAGAACAGTGGCATCTGCTCGCTCTCAAACACTCGTGTCTTTCTTACCTACAGTGGACCGATATGGGTCCATCCTGACCAAACTGCTCTTTTGTTTTATGCACTTGGCCGATGAAGTCGATGAAGCCTTCCCCTGATTTTGGCACGCCTTGCTCTGGCCAGTCTGTGAACTGGAACTGCCTGACGGTCCGTGACTGTCCGTCCTGAAAGCAGAGAGAGAGAGAGACGGGTGAGAGAGAGCTGCGGTGCGTTACACCTATGACGAGTACATGACGCATCCTAAACCAGTCTGAGAAGCTCAAGAAATAATGATAATTAAGAAACGTCATATTGAAACTGAACTAATGCCTCAGTGCCGAGAGATTTGGGGTTAGAAAGATTTATTTTATTTCAGAGAAATCGATGCTTTTATTCATCAAGGATTCATTAAATTGATGAAAAGTGACACATCAATAATGTTCATTCGAATAAACGCTGCTCTTTTGAACTTTCTATTCATCTGTGAATCCTGAAAAATAAAATGTATCACGGTTTCCACAAAAATATTGTGCAGCACGACTGTTTTCAACATTGATCATAATCATAAATGTTTCTTGAGCAGTATATTACTATGATTTCTGAAGATCATGTGACACTGAAGACTGGAGTAACGATGCTGAAAATACAGCTGCACATCACTGTTGAGCTGTTTTAAACTGTAATAATATTTTTACTGTATTTTTGACCAAGTATAGGTAGCTTTGGTGAGCAGAAGAGACTTCTTTCAAAATATTTGTCTGAAATATCATCTGAAAGCGGAATAAATCATATTTGCAGTGATGTATGGTTTGGACAATATTTGAAAATCTGGAATCTGAGGGTGCAAAAAAAATCTAAATATTGAGAAAATCATCTTTAAAGTTGTCCAAATGAAGTTCTTAGCAATGCATATTACTAATCAAAAATTAAGTTTTTATATATTTACGGTAGGACATTTACAAAATATCTTCATTGAACATGATCTTAATATCTAATGATTTTTAGCATAAAAGAAAAATCAATAATTTTGACCCATACAATGTATTGTTGGCTATTGCTAGAAATATACCTGTGCTGTGCTTATGACTGCTTCTGTGCTGCAGGGACACATATATGGTGATATTTGGTATTGAAATGCTAAGTTTTAAAGCAACAGTATCAGCACGGTAGTTTTTGGTGTTTTTCTGTTCTGAGCTCCAGCCGCCCACAGATCAGAAGCGTGTCGTTTCACCTGAGCGTGTGAATGAGCGACTCCAGACACTAATTCCTCTGATGTGGGCGGCTGTAAAGCTCAGAGACTTTGCATTTCTTTAGTGAGTTTGTATATCCATTGTTCTACTCAGTCTGCATATTACATTTACATTTATGCATTTAGCAGGCTCTTTTATCCAGAGCGACTTACAGTGCATTCAGGTTATACATTTTTTTCATCAGTATGTGATGCATTTGTGAGGCATATGCATTATAATACACGCATCACAGAGCAGAGGATGGGCTGAGGGTCTGGTGTCTCACCCGTGCGTCCGTCACTTTAAACTCTCGCAGGATGTACTGCGGCATGTTGTATTCAGCCATCGGATCCACCACGAAATACTGATATCTGGCTGAACGCTCCGCTGGCCAGTACTGATGGCACTTTTCCTGATGGACAGACACAATACATCAGTCATGCGACTGCCAAAGACAACCAGCATGCAGAAAGCATCAGCACAACTACAGCTCTGGCAGTTAACACTGTGTTTCAGCAAAGGGGGAAATGAATCAAACATGCAGCAGATCTATCACGCTGCTGTGTTCTCAACGGTGGCACCCGAGATCATACAATTGGTGGACATTTCTTTCATTTCAAGATAGGCAAAATCTGGATATTACATTCAGTCACGGCCAAAAAAAAGTATTAGCATAAATGTGCAAAAGGATTTGATGGATCAAAATTCTTTTGACGATCCTGGAGACATTGAATTAAACACAAATTAAACCAATAACCTTGAAAAAATGTATATATATATATATATATATATATATATATATATATATATATGAGAAAAAAAATGTGATTTCATAATTATATTTGCCCCCCATTTAAAATTCATATTATCCATTTTTTTTAAATAAAATATCAAAAGGATTAACAATGCAGATTATTTTCACAGTCTTCTTTAATCATATTTACCAAGGGTGCCAATGTTTTTGGCCATGACTGTATATATATATATATATATTAGTGCTGTTAAACAATTAATTACATTTAAATCGCTTCCAAAATAGTTGTTATAATGTTTTTGTTTACATAATATATCTGTACCGTGTATATTTATTATGTGTATATAAATAAACACACATGCATGTATATCTAAAAGAAAATTGGGTTATGTTTATATATTAAATATATTTAAATTATATGAATACAAATATATACATAAAATACCATGTTAATATTTTCAAAATATATGCTGTATGTGTGTATATTTATATATTCATCAATATACACAATACACACACACACATGCATGTAAACTATTTTTTTTATTTTGGATGCGATTAATCGCTTGACAGCACTGATATATATATATATACAGTGGGTACGGAAAGTATTCAGACCTCTTAAATTTTTCACTCTTTGTTATATTATTGCAGCCATTTGCTAAAATCATTTAAGTTCATTTTTTTCCATTATTAATGTACACACAGCACCCCATATTGACAGAAAAACACAGAATTGTTGACATTTTTGCAGATTTATTAAAAAATAAAAACTGAAATATCCCATGGTCCTAAGTATTCAGACCCTTTGCTGTGACACTCATATATTTAACTCAGGTGCTGTCCATTTCTTCTGATCATCCTTGAGATGGTTCTACACCTTCATTTGAGTCCAGCTGTGTTTGATTATACTGATTGGACTTGATTAGGAAAGCCACACACCTGTCTATATAAGACCTTACAGCTCACAGTGCATGTCAGAGCAATTGAGAATCATGAGGTCAAAGGAACTGCCTGAAGAGCACAGAGACAGAATTGTGGCAAGGCACAGATCTGGCCAAGGTTACAAAAACATTTCTGCGGCACTTAAGGTTCCTAAGAGCACAGTGGCCTCCATAATCCTTAAATGGAAGACGTTTGGGACGACCAGAACCCTTCCTAGAGCTGGCCGTCCGGCCAAACTGAGCTATCGGGGGAGAAGAGCCTTGGTGAGAGAGGTAAAGAAGAACCCAAAGATCACTGTGGCTGAGCTCCAGAGATGCATTCGGGAGATGGGAGAAAGTTGTAGAAAGTCAACCATCACTGCAGCCCTCCACCAGTCGGGGCTTTATGGCAGAGTGGCCCGACGGAAGCCTCTCCTCAGTGCAAGACACATGAAAGCCTGCATGGAGTTTGCTAAAAAACACCTGAAGGACTCCAAGATGGTGACAAATAAGATTCTCTGGTCTGATGAGACCAAGATAGAACTTTTTGGCCTTAATTCTAAGCGGTATGTGTGGAGAAAACCAGGCACTGCTCATCACCTGTCCAATACAGTCCCAACAGTGAAGCCTGGTGGTGGCAGCATCATGCTGTGGGGGTGTTTTTCAGCTGCAGGGACAGGACGACTGGTTGCAATCGAGGGAAAGATGAATGCGGCCAAGTACAGGGATGTCCTGGACGAAAACCTTCTCCAGAGTGCTCAGGACCTCAGACTGGGCCGAAGGTTTACCTTCCAACCTGACAGAACTGGAGAGGATCTGCAAGGAGGAATGGCAGAGGATCCCCAAATCCAGGTGTGCAAAACTTGTTGCATCTTTCCCAAAAAGACTCATGGCTGTATTAAATCAAAAGGGTGCGTCTACTAAATACTGAGCAAAGGGTCTGAATACTTAGGACCATGTGATATTTCAGTTTTTCTTTTTTAATAAATCTGCAAAAATGTCAACAATTCTGTGTTTTTCTGTCAATATGGGGTGCTGTGTGTACATTAATGAGGAAAAAAATGAACTTATATGATTTTAGCAAATGGCTGCAATATAACAAAGAGTGAAAAATGTAAGGGGGTCTGAATACTTTCCGTACCACTGTATATATATTGTCTTGTTTTTCACAAAAATATGTAAATATTTTCAATAAAAAGATTATTGGAGCACATTTTATAAGAAAATACAGTAACAATTTACAATAAGGTGTCATTTGTTAACGTTAGTTAATGTATTAACTAACATGACCAAACAATGCATTTATAACAGTATCTATTAATCTTTGTTAATGTTAGTTAATAAAAATACAATCA
>QVTF01022372.1:137500-142500 GCA_003573665.1 Oxygymnocypris stewartii | reverse complement strand
GATGGATGGATGGATGGATAGGTGGATAGATAGATAGATGGATGGATAGACGGATGGATGATAGATGGATAGATAGATAGATGGACGATAGACGGATGGACGGATATACGGATGATGGATGGATGGATAGATAGATAGAGAGATAGATGGACGTATAGATGGATAGATAGATGGATAGATAGGTAGATAGAGATAGATAGATAGATGGACGGATAGACGGATGGATGATAGATGGATAGATAGATGGATAGACGGATAGATGGATGGACGGATAGATGGCTAGATGGATGGACGGATAGACGGATGGACGGATGGATGGATGGATGGATAGATAGATGGATAGATAGATAGATGGATGGATGGACGTATAGACGGATAGATAGACGGATAGATAGATAGATAGATAGATAGATAGATAGATAGATAGATAGATAGATAGATAGATAGATAGATAGATAGATAGACAGATAGTTGCTGTATACAAACATTGGGGTAGATGTTTAATGTCTTTAACCGTCTTGAACTTGGTCATGAAAACAAGAGACTGCAGCAAATGTGGTGTATGTGAAACAAGCGAGCACAGTAATGGTTAGCGCTAGCGTGAGAACGGCACCGGGGTCTCTGGGCTCCTGCAGGAGAAACCACAGGCCCCACACTGTCTCTGCGGCCGAGTAAAGAGAGCCTGTGGTGGGCCAGAGCCGGCTGCTCCGCTCGCCCAGAGCTCATTATGTGGCGTGACATTCGATCACCTTCCAACTCTCGGTAAACAGATTTCTGTTTGAAAAACTGCAGGCCGAGTATAATGCGGCAGGGTCGAATAACAGAAGAGAGACGAGCAGCTTCCTGAGGCACAGCCGGCGGTTCTGCTGCAGTCATTCCAGAGCTGCGGCCGGACGTCTGTAAACTAACCCTAACCCATGATCGCAGCGCTACCAGGCCTCTTCTGTTCAGATGGAGTTAAATCACCAGACAGAGAAACTCTACTCGATAAGACTGGTGGTGGTTGAGGAGAGACCCCCCCCCACATGATTGTGAAGCGCTTTGGGTGAACAGCAATACACAATAAAGCACTATATAAGTGCATCATTCATTCAAGACACCATCTTAACAACCTCTCTTTGCTGAGAGTGATGGGAATGTTTTTCTGTGCATTGACCGGATTGTGGGGGAAACCGAAGCCTCATCCAAGTACTAGCCAAGCCAAACCCTGCTTAGCTTCCAAGATCAGACGTATCAATAAACACAAGGTCAAGGTTTGGTCAAGAGGCTCTTTAGCAGGGTCAAGGCTCTCAGGACTCTTCACTCAGTCTCACATTCATTCAGAATTAGGAGTTTGCGTGAATAGTCGAAAGTTTAATCTTTAATTGCTATACGACAAATAAAAACACTATTCAAATTTAACTACATGCTGCTTTTCTGGCCGTAAACGCAGGAACGGAAATGCTTAGGAAACTAAAAGTCAGTTATAACTAAATGCACTGGGTGGCGCTGTAGAGCATGTTAACAAGCGGATCGTATTTGATCACAGAATGTCGTCGTCTGCCTCGTGAAGTTTGGAATTAGTTTGATCAAAACGATCTTACAGAATGGAAACGGAGTTATCAAAATATCAGCACCTCACGGAGAAATCACATGAAATCCAAACAGCAGTCGACTGAAGAAAGACCGCTATCATCACTGCATTCACGATTGCAGGCGAGCGCGGAAATACCCCCAGTGAGCCGAGAAGAGAGCGCATCTAATAACCAAGTCATCTTGAGACAAATGCTTCCTTTAAGTGTTCTCGAAGGCGAGTGGTTTATTAAGAACAGAAGACACAAAGCACTGTAAGAAACCTTGCTTAGAACACCGTCCGTTACCTTTCTTATTGTTATCATTGGACTGAGCCAGCTTTTACCCAAGTTTTTATTCTCAACATTAACACGTGAAATAATATAAACGTGATAAACATAGGCCGACTCAAGTGTATGTACTGCAATCGGCACGGTCTGCTTTATTTGTTCCATTTGCTCTGCTTGAGCTTGATTGCTTTTGTTATTCATGTTTATTTAATTTGTTCGCACACATTTTCTACCAAAATAAAACTTTGAGATATATAACGTAACATTGTTGTAGAAATGTTTGTGTATTATGTGTAATTTAGTGCTGCCAAACGATTAATCGCAATTCATCACAATTAGTCGCATACAAAATACAAGTTTGTGTTAACATAATATGTGTGTATGGTGTATATGTATTTTGTATTTATAGATACACTCACTTACTGCATATATTTTGGAAATATTTACATGCATATACATTTATATTCTTATATTTTATATGACATATAAATACATTTAATATATAAACAACATATTTTTTCTTAAATATACACACATGCATGTGTTTGTATTTACATATACATAAATATACACAGCACACACACATATATTAAGTAAACAAATATGTTTATTTTGGATGCGATTAATCGCGATTAATCGTTTGACAGCACTAGTGTAATTATAATATCAGAAATGGTGACAAAAACTAAAAAATAACATATTTCTCGCTAAACCTTATTTAAATAAACTAATAACCGATATTTTTTTTTTTTATGAACGCAAATATTAAAATACTATATTTCTTTTTAAAATGCCCATCATGGAATTCATCACGAATCAGCTTGCTAAAACTTGATTATTAAAAAATTACATATTTCTCGCTAAACCTCATTTAAATAAACTAATAACCGAATATTTTTTTTTTTTATGAACGCAAATATTAAAATACTATATTTCTTTGTAAAATGCCCATCATGGCATTTATGGTGAATCAGCTAACTAAAATTTGATTATTAAAAAATACAATTTCTCACTAAACCTTATATAAATAAACTAATATTTTATTATTAATTATTTTATGAGTGCAAATATTAGAATACAATATTTTTATTGAAAAAAACCCATAATGGCATTTTTCATGAATCAGCTGTTTTTTATAATTACGGTGACAAACAGAAGTCAACAAACCCAGCTCCCGCTAACATCGGTCTTACCTTAAACTCTAGCTCCATCCCGGTGACGTTCTCGCCGGACTCGATCTGCGTGAGTTTCTGGATGTAGACGTACAGGTTTCGGGCGGGAACCTCGGTGGTGCCGCAGGTGACGGCCTCCTGGAGCGCGTCGTGAATAAAGACGTACTGGTCTTCTGTCTGGACCATGTAGTTCCTCTGAGCGCGCATGAGCGTCACGTGACCGTAGATGTCCACCGTCTTCTCGTGTTTAATTCTCTCCAGCATGGCGTCGATGACGATGAAGCAGCCGGTCCGACCCACGCCGGCACTGTCAGACCACAGGACAAATATTTTACAACATTAAACACGTATTAACTAACATGAACAAACAATGCATTTATAACAGTATCTATTAATCTTTGTTAATGTTAGTTAATGTATTAATTATGTAATGTATTAATTAATTATGTAATGTATTAATATTAATGTTAATGTATTAACTAACATGAACAAACAATGCATTTATAACAGTATCTATTAATCTTCGTTAACGTTAGTTAATGTATTAACTAACATGAACAAACAATGCATTTATAACAGTATCTATTAATCTTTGTTAACGTTAGTTAATGTATTAACTAACATGAAAAAACAATGCATTTATAACAGTATCTATTAATCTTCGTTAACATTAGTTAATGTATTAACTAACATGAACAAACAATGCATTTATAACAGTATCTATTAATCTTTGTTAACGTTAGTTAATGTATTAACTAACATTAATACATCCGACCCACGCCGGCACTGTCAGACAACAGGACAAATGTTTGACAACATTAGATCTGTTTTGCAGGGATGCTCCGAAGTGAAAATTATTGGCTGAAGCCGAACCAAACAAAATGAAACACTGGGCTAAAGGCCGGATACTGAACATGCCCCCCCCCCCATTTTTTTTTACCATTGCATAAATTAAATAGCCAAAATGTGCTTCTTAAATCAAGTGCAAAACAAACAACAAAACACAATTTAGGTTAGTAAAATAATATTTTTGAGACCCTTTCTTGAATTAGACTTGTATTTTTACTGTACAAATAAATACAGGCTTGCCGAGCAGAAGATAATTATGTTAAAACAGAACATATTACAGATCCCAAATGTAACACTATGTGAGAATGTTATAATAAATGTATTAATGGAGCTGTTGTAATTCATTATTGTCTATTTTATTTCACAGAATAACAGTAAAATTACAATACTAACATTTATTAATGTTGATGAGTTCTTTTATTTTGATGGAAGACCTCAGTGCTTCTTTTGTTGGCAACAACAGATTTATAAATTATGAATTTGGGAAGATGTTTCTCGCACGTATCACGCGCCTAGTAAAATTTAATAAAAATGTTACTGAGCAGCTGACGAGTAACACTGTTTCAGCGTGGATTTTACTTTCTTGAACCCTGTCTAACGAGCATATAGCATTACGAGCTCGTCATGCTCAAACGCAGAACGTTTTCTGCAGTTAAACAGTATTTAATGGCAGTGATTCTGGAGTGGATGAAGCCGTTCTTGATCGGCGTACACCTGCGCTCGCTATCAGAGGAAAACAACCTCTCTAACCTCCATCTAGAGGCTCTAAACGCCTCCATCTACTTTCCTCTTTCCATCACTTTGAAGAGGCCAGAGCTTTGCTAACTTCCTGAAGCGCAGCCGTTGACGTCATCCACCTGGGATCAGAGCCCTTCATTAAGACCAGAGCTCCACAAACACTCACATTAGCGTTCCTGCACGAAGACGTGAGCGCAGAGAGGATTATTAATCAACGACGCACTTGAGCCAGTGAACACCAGCTCTACCGCACACCGAAGTTTGACTAACACACATTTAACGTTTCCAAAACCCATTTTGTGCAGCACCTGATATGACAATTGTTCATAAAGTCAGCTAAATTATTCTGCCTCTTTTGGTCATCAGATTCCCATTTTCCACACGTTGAAATGAATCTTTA
>QVTF01022372.1:130000-135000 GCA_003573665.1 Oxygymnocypris stewartii | reverse complement strand
AATTTCAACACATCTTAACAATTGAACAGTTTTAGAATATCACCAGTTTCTACCGCTCTTATATCCCACTCCCCCACTTTTGGAGAACGCATTTGTTCCTTATTTTTATCTCCCTTTCTCCGTCTCACTCGTCTGTTTCTCAACTTTCTCCGGCGCAGTTGACTGTATCTCTCCTTTTGTTTTCTACATGTATCGCTAACTTTCTTTTTCTTTCTATCGTCTTTCATGTGTTACTAGCCGCGAACTCTCTCATCTGTCTGCACTCTGTCGAGTCGCAATGTTTACCAGACTTGATTGGCTGAGTGGTATCACGTGGGATGGCTTAACTCGCATGCAATTGGTCTGTGCGTTTCCACTACCACTACAGTAAAGACAAAAGCTGCGTCGGTGGAAATAGAAGCGCCCCGCCAGGTTTTAGATCATAACCTTATATTTTGGCTGTAGGTCCGGGTCCGTGTGGGACGGCTTTTGGGTCCGGACCCGGACCGCGGTCCGCCTGTTAGTGACCTATGCTTTAAACGGTTGATTCAGGAAATATGAACTTCTTGTTTATTGATCTGTCGTATTAAATCAATATCACATTTGTAATCATGCTGACTTCATGTGATATTAACTATATGAAGTTATATAAATAATAGACTGAATCGTGCAGTGAAAGAAGCCACTCGTACGCGCACTAGTGTAATCGATGTTAACAAATTCATTCATTCTCTACCAGCAGGTGTCGCTCATATTTATCTAACCAAATCATAGCCTTTTCTGGTCTTTCCGTCTCCAAATTTAATAATATTTAAGACGATTTAAGACCCCGCGTTAAAACCTGTTACGTTAATTAAAAAAGACGGTTGCTAACGAGTTTCTACATGGGACTACAAGCGTCAGAGACATTAAACGTCATCACGCCAAACAGTTTATCAATTAACAGTATTTTCCAGTTGTAGTATAATTAATGGTGCTTGCCATATATGGCAAAGCAACATTATTGTTATCCGTCATACTTATTAATGGTGCTTGCCATATATGGCAAAGCAACATTATTGTTATCCGTCATACTTATTATTATTCTTCTTCCACTTTTTTTCGGTACGCTACTCCTCCCGCAGTTTTTGTCACAGAGCCATGAATGAGGTGTCAAAACGTGCGGCCTAATCGGGAATGGTGTGCTATGACTTTTATAAGCGATCGGGGGTACGATGTTCGCCCCAGGGTCCTACACCATAGAAAACGCTTTTCAATTGAACATAACTCTGGAACACAGTGTCATAGAGACAAGGGGGCGGGCTCATTTGACTCAGACGACCAATCAGCATCTCAGGATCATTGTGAAGCTATCAAGCCACGCCCCTAGCAACCATTTAGAGCACCTTAGCAACACGTCCCATAGACTTCCATGCTAATCATGCTAGCAACATGCTAATCACGCTAGCAACATGCTAGCAACATGCTAATCATGCTAGCAACATGCTAAAAACATGCTAATCACGCTAAAATCATGCTAGCAACATGCTAATCATGCTAAAATCATGCTAGCAACATGCTTATCATGCTAGCAACATGCTAGCAACATGCTAATCATGCTAGCAACATGCTAGTCACATGCTAATCATGCTAGCAACATGCTAATCACGCTAAAATCATGCTAGCAACAAGCTAACAACATGCTAATAATGCTAGCAACATGCTAGAAACATGCTAATCACGCTAGCAACATGCTAATAATGCTAAAATCATGCTAGCATCATGCTAGCAACATGCTAGTCACATGCTAATCATGCTAGCAACATGCTAAAAACATGCTAATCACGCTAAAATCATGCTAGCAACATGCTAATCATGCTAGAAACATGCTAATCACGCTAGCAACATGCTAATAATGCTAAAATCATGCTAGCAACATGCTAATCATGCTAGCAACATGCTAATCACGCTAGCAACATGCTAATCACGCTAGCAACATGCTAATAATGCTAGCAACATGCTAGAAACATGCTAATCACGCTAGCAACATGCTAGCAACATGCTAAAATCATGCTAGCAACATGCTAATCATGCTACCAACATGCTAATCATGCTAGCAACATGCTAATCATAATAAAATCATGCTAGCGACATGTTAACAACATTCTAAACATGCTAGCAACATGTTAGCAACATGCTAATCATGCTAGCAACATGCTAACAACAGGCAAATCATGCCAATAAAATGCTACAAACTCCATAGTAACCATCTGTGACAACTACCAACCACCTAGTAACACCATAGCAACCACCCAGATTACCCTAGCAACCGCCTAGCAACGCCCTACATTACCCTAGCAACCGGGTGGTGTTTTTTGCCACTGCAAGCACCATTTCACATTTTCTTCTGGAAATGTACATTCTAGTTTATAATACAATTACTTGTAGAATAACCAATTAATACTTTCCCGCATTTTATATTGTTGTTCGATATAACCCCGAAATGCGACACGAGTCTTCGGATCGAATGCTGGTTTTATCGCTCACTGATACGAAGATTCTCGGACCATAATTATATAATAACTCATATTACGATTATTACATGTAAACATCACATTTACCAACCTTACGTGGTGAAAGTGAGACTTTGATATGCTTAAAGCCATGTTAAAATGTAATGTTTACGGCCACATGGAGCGGTTAGAAAGCATATCGACTGTAGAAGCAAGAATAAAATACATTTAACATGTGCTACTTTATTCACTAAAATAAGTTTAATCTTAACATATGCAAAAACTCACTCACTCTGCTGTTATTTAATAGATTACCATACGTTTTTAATTCATATTAATCAAGGAATGATTTATTTCGAAATGTACAGAAATATGTGCTTTAAAATGTCCTTTATATCATTTATTCAATATACTATTGATTACTAATGTCTAATTTCGGTGTTAGTTTGGCTCTAGTTTTGTATTCATCCCAGTTTCTATGAACAGGTTCATGTAGCGTGGATTAAAATGCATGTACAGAGTAAATACGTTTCACTGAACAGAAAGTTGTTGGAAGTGCGGTGATGGTGACGCTGAAGACAAAACAAACTATGATTGAACACAGAGCTTATGTTTTAGCCATAATCCAAAAGCTATAGAAACATAGTATTGGCTTTTTGTCGCAGTTTCATGCTAACAGCCGATCCACCTACAAAGTGACGTCATAGCCGCCCCTCTCCCCTCTCTATTCCCCACGAGCGCAGTATGATGACAAACAGCACTTATATATATATATATATATATATAATAATCTCCCGCCTCACGTGATCCCGCCGGCTTTAAACTTTCTCTGCTCTTGCCGAAGGATGCGTCAGCTTTCTGACAGCCGCCAGGGAATGAAAGAAAGAGGTTTTAATGGTCAGACGGGCCGGTGTGGATTAAAGTCACGCCGTTATCTGATCTGAGCCGAAAGGAATTCAAAGTCTGCGTCCCAATGAATGATATTAATTCCTGCATTCAGCACGCATGATAGCCAGAGAAAAGAGGGGGAATAAGGATTTGTCCATTGAAATGACTCCGCCGGGAGCTCTAATTAACTGTCCTATGTGTTATTTTTAAGGGTTTACTAATCCTTGTTTTCTATCTGGCAGTTTTCCGATGGAAGCTTGTGGTTTTTGCATGCCTCTCTCTGCCTGATGTTTTTGTGCTTTCGCTTAGAGGGGAATTTAACAGATGGTTTCATATCTGGGTTCTCCATAAATGCGAGAGTGTCTCATTTTCTGCCGTGCACCAAAATCAAGTTTTTTTTGCACAGAGACGCACAGTCGAGTTTCATCGAAGTGTGTGGTTAAAACTTGAGATCAATCACTGGTTTGACCAATCCACCATTTATTACATGACACTAGTTCTAATACGGGTACTAGCGATAAATGAAAAGCACACGATATTGTGCTTTCTATAAATATTTTACATACAATTAACTATTAAATATGTTAAACTTCACAGACGAACAGCAGCTAAAAAGATGGATCTGGATTTGGAAAATACATGGTAAAAAAAAATCTGTAAAATTTACGGTAAGTCAGAAATACGGTAACAACAAGGTTTTACGGTTATGTACAGTAAAATACCGTAATTTCATGAACTGATACAATGTTAATATACCAACCTATTAAAGTACTGAAATCTGTTTTGTGTATGTGAAAAACACTGATATCCACTAAAAGCAGGTGTTGATGAGAATCAGATGACGAATCATAAGCAGCTTTTAAATATTAATATATATATATATAGAAGGTGCACAGCATCATTCACAGAAAAACTAATCACCACTAATCATAGTGAGACTCAAACTGAAATATGCAATACATATCAATTTAATAACATTAGATGTAACATACAACCCTAATAAACGTAACTGATAAGAAAAAACTAAGAAGAAAGAGTTATTTCAAATAAAAAAATAATTTGAAAAGCAACACAGGGAAATCTGGGAAGGTTTTTTTCCTGTACATTTTACAATAACTTACCGTTAAGCATTTAACAGGGTTTTACCGTTAAAATAACGGTATTTTTTACAGTGTACACTACAGTTCAAACGTTTGTGATCAAAGCGATTTTGTAATGTTTCTGAAAGAAGTGTCTTCTGCTGAATTTATTTGATCCAAAATACAGTAAAAACTGTAATATTGTGAAATATTATTACAAGTTAAAACAGATGAACAGATCCACAGATGAACAGAAAGTTCAAAAGAACAGTGTTTATTTAAAACATAAATATTTTGTCACATTATAAATGTTTATCTGGTACTTTTGATCAACTTAATGCATCCTTGATGAATAAAGTACTGATTTGCATCTTACTGACCCCATGAGTAGATTTATATGTAAAATAAAACAGGTAACACTATTTTAGGGTCTCTTAACTAGTTGCTCATTAGCATGCATATTACTAGAATATTAGCTATTTATTAGTAGTAATTAAACACATGTTAATGCCTTATTCTACATGTCTAATCCTACCCAATACCTAAACTTAACAAGCAGCAC
>QVTF01022372.1:80000-122500 GCA_003573665.1 Oxygymnocypris stewartii | reverse complement strand
AAAATAAATAAAATAAAAACAACAGCAATTTACATATGGACAGACAGTGCAAAAAAACAACAGCAATTTACATATGGACAGTACATATTTACAGACTGTACAGAAGACAATGTGCAAAATACACATACATATACTCAGTACGCTTAGTACTTGCATGAATGATTTATGATTTATGAATTAATGAATGAAAGAATGAATGAATGCATGAAAGAATGCATGGATGAATACATGAAAGAATGAATGAATTAATTAATATAATGAATGCATGAATTAATGAACGAATGCATGAAAATGAATGAATTAATATAATGAAGGCATGAATTAATGAACGAATGCATGAATGAATGCATGAAAATGAATTAATTAATATGATGAATGCATGAATTAATGAACGAATGCATGAAAATGAATGAATTAATATAATGAAAGCATGAATTAATGAACGAATGCATGAATGAATGCATGAAAATGAATTAATTAATATAATGAATGCATGAATTAATGAACGAATGCATGAAAATGAATGAATTAATATAATGAATGCATGAATTAATGAACGAATGCATGAAAATGAATGAATTAATATAATGAAGGCATGAATTAATGAACGAATGCATGAACGAATGCATGAAAATGAATGAATTAATATAATGAAGGCATGAATTAATGAACGAATGCATGAATGAATGCATGAAAATGAATTAATTAATATAATGAATGCATGAATTAATGAACGAATGCATGAAAATGAATGAATTAATATAATGAAAGCATGAATTAATGAACGAATGCATGAATGAATGCATGAAAATGAATGAATTAATATAATGAATGCATGAATTAATGAACGAATGCATGAATTAATGCATGCATTAACGAATGAATGAATGAATGAATAGTCGACACATGATGCGCGTGTTCTTCCTGCCGCTGCCGCTCCTCTTTGCGTTTCTTCAGGAAGTCACATGATTGATGTTTTGAGCGCCGAGCTTCTTAAAAACAGGTGTGGGTCTGAAAGAGTGCGGGACGAGTCTGCCAGTGAAAGAGCTTTTGTGCACAACACAACCTCAGTGTCAGTCTTATGTGCAGTTTGCAATTTTTTCCCATTTACTTTAATAATGAAATTATTCAGTCTCCGCAGTGTCTTTTGAAAATGAAAAGATGATACGCATCTGCCTGCGAGCCCAGCTCTCCGCGTTGACAAATTTCAAATTACAGTTTTCAGAGGAGCGTTGAATGAATGAAAATTGGTCCCATAAGCGAAGAGGGGAAAGTAATGTCTTCATGCCTTGAATAGATTTTAAAGGATCACGCAGAGATGTGCTCCCTTTCAAACGCTGCTTTTGTCCACTGATGTGCCCTTTCAAACGAGAGCAGATGACTGCAAACAAATTGCAGCCCCACTTGGACAAATTACACTCAGAAATAGCAAAACGATAAACGCTGCGAGACTTTCAAGAGCCGAAGCAGATATATTTCATGCAACGGGTATAGCTGAGAGAGAGACGAGGAGACGCTACAGCACTGGCACTTGTTTGGGTAACTCTACAATAAGCAATCGGGCCTAGAAATGAAGAAGCGTACATTCACAGCGGTGGTGTTTTTCTGTCAGGGCGAGTCGCCGCGCCATAAAGCGTCGCTAAAGATGACAAATCTCCAGTTAAGCCGCGTCATTCTACCCAAATCTGTTGGAACATATCGCACGCTTCATTGTGCTGCTGAAATTAGTTTCTGTGCCTATGCAGAAGCGCCCCAGAAGGACAGTCCCGAGTGTTGAGCTCAGGCTAGGCGTTTTGACGGCGCTCCACGGCTGATCTCATGCTCGGGGTCCGACGGCAGAATCTCTCGGCCCAAAACACATCCCCAAACCGACTCGTGTTCTGAGATCTCACCGGCGGAGATAAGGAGATTACATCCAGAAACATCCTCCCTGACCTTTCCTACACCGGCACGGTAACTGACAGCATCAGGCGGCGGGAGATACTGCACTGTGAGCGCGACTGATACGATCGTGTTTGTGAGCGGCGAACGCTCATCAGGTCAGACGCGCCGAGCGACCGCGTGAACAGTGGCGATCCGTATGAACACGTGTGCATAGAGGCACTGCTACACGGTTAACAGGGCGTTCCTTTTTAAAACAGTTTGAGTTACATTCATAGCAATGCTTGACTTCCAGTAATAATGTTGAAAAACATTCATGTGTTCGATTTAAACCTGTTCACATTTTTCATATTTTCCAAAATAATTGCAAACCTTGGATTTAAATGCTTTTTAAATTTTGTTTACCTGTCATATTCTAATACCAGGTTTCAATTTGAGTCACTTAAAATCAAATATATTTTCAGAGATGACAACTGCATATGGTAGTGAATCCACTGAATTATTGTGTGTATGGACCATAATTCACTCACGAAATCGCAATAACTGACATCATTGCAACATTCTGGCATCCTCTATTTTTGTTGTATTATTTTTCATATATTCTGTCATTATAGTAATATTATAAGACTTGTTGCTAGATTTATTATGAGCTTGTGCCAGCGCAAACCCTCCTTTGGCGTTAAAACTACTGTCAGGATTTACACGCAGTGGGGAATTAGCGCTGAAAAGGCACGGACAGTTAGTTTTCCGACTCGCATTATTGGATATGCATTTGTTTCCCTTTCTATCTGTACATTAATGGGAGGAGTGTATTTAAATGAATCACACAATGTGATTTACTAAGATTTGCACTTATCAATTGACTTCTCTCATCGCTTCATGTCATCTCCCCACTCATTAAACTATGACAGGTCCTTTACTGCACAAAGACCGTCACTGCGACACTCTAAAGTGATGAAAATAGGGCGCTATGTACTTTTCTTTGCTCTGCGATGTATTTTTCACTGCGTGAGACATGTGTGTAGTGTGAGAGCGGCACTGTATGTCGGGCTTAGCAACAGTAACTAAGGGTGGGCGGGTTTTGCGAACGGTCAATCAACAGGTATTTGTGGCAAAATTTAACACCCAAAAAAAAAGCATGTCTTAAAGCAGGCGGTAATTTGTGCTGCTTAGATTGCCCTGGTCATTATGGAAATGATGTTGCGTCTGTGTTCTTTAATCTAGAAAATCACCCGCAGCATGCTCCCCTCCCTTCTGCATTTTTATGGAAATATATAACGATAACTTGTCCTGTTTAGTAAATCTGCCCTTGTGATGTCTAGCGATTTTAACTAAACCACCATCAACAGAACTGTCTTGTTTATGTTTGTAAGGCTGTTTTGCAGAGCGCGCTCGTAAAATGTTGCCATGTCCACTTATTATAAACAACATTTATTGAGCATCTTTGGAAATGTTGCTTTGCTCAGCTTGTAAAGCGATCCAGATGAAGGAGTTCATAAAATAGGCAGGAGAAGGTCATGATATTTGGGTGTCTTAATTCCCAGATAAAGCATTTAGACTTAAGTTTATTATTGGCTTGCTCTTATTTGCTGCTTTATAGAAAGACCTGGCAACATTTATGAGAAGACATACCTCCTTCTCTGTGATTTCTTTCATTGTGCATACAGGAGAGACTTAACTCTGATACATATTTAAATATGGAGCTGGTCATTAATAACTCTGTCTGCACTATTTCTAGGTGACTAATCAAATATAAATAAGTGACACCGATCATGTGACTCAATATACTCTCTGGATCATCTCAAAAAAAGCTGATCTCCAACCCAGACAAACCAAATACTCCGACACTTTCAAATTAATTTTAATCTTTCACTCAAATTGTTATGCTGATAATATAATTTGCATTTATATAAGAAACCAGTGGTTCTCAACCAGTGGTTCAGCATACATCCGAGGAGCACACAAAAGGTTTAAAATCACTTAAATAGAGACAAAACAAGGCTTGAAATCACTTAAATAGAGGCAAAAACAAGGCTTAAAATAAACTAAAAAGCTAAAAATCAAAAAGTGTCTTGGCATCATGTTTATTATTGTAATTAGTTACTTTAACACCAGCCATTTTTATTTTTATTTAGGAATCAGAATTAAAATATCTTATTTGGTAGAAATAGCGTTTAAGTAAAATGCAATTGTAAACAAATGTCCAGAAAACATGAGGTAAATTATTTGTCAATCAAAAATAAATGAGTGGAAATGTTTATAAATGCTGTTTCAAAAATATCTCGGGGCACCTTCAAATATGTGTCTTTGACAACGGGGGGGGGGGGGGGGGGGGAAGTAGTGAAAGGCTGAGCATTACCTCGTACTCCTGTGAAAACTTCAAGTTGTCATTTGCTTTCAGGCGTTCGATGTGATCGGCCAGCTCCATGACTGGAATGGGGGGGTGACTGGCCATCCCTGCAGACAGGAGACAAACAAAGAGTCCCGGTGTTAGCGCTAGCACACCACAGCCTACGCCGAGAGATGGGCATGGAGGATGAGAGGTTTTATTCGGCCTGTATGATTGAACGAAGCAGCCACATGCTCGGAGAGAATGGACACAGAGCATTCCTAATGAAGAGAGGAATGTTATTCGGTTAACATGATGGGAAAGATGGAATAGAGCAGAACGTTAGGGGCTGGATATTAAAGTTTGAGTCTAAAGGATGCGACATATCAAACCCCGCCTCCTGCGCTGAGGCAAAGCGGTGTGAGGAGATGAACGCGTAAATAAATGAGTCAGTCCAGAGAGAAAGTAAAGGGAATGAACATACACAGTGGCATATGTAGAAACAAGAACGACTAACTTGACAAATGGAGGTTACTGGGGTAAACCGATGTGGCTGAACCTGCAAAGGAAAAGGGGACGGGGATAAATCATACTAGCTGACGTTAAAACAAGCAAATGTGGTGATCGGTCGCTATCGGAACTAAAACAAGGAAGCAGTAGAAACAGTCGACGAATCCATCTCTACGTTTAGTTGTTAGTAAAACGAATTGCTAATGGCTAACGGACGATAAACATGCGGAAATGAGGATAACACGTTCAGTACGGAAACAAGAAAATAGACACAAATGTAACAAGGATAGAGAAGATGGCGTGCATGTTTATCATGCACATGTGTGTCTGTTCTCTAGGGGCTTCGACAGAGAAATTCTGTCTGCGAGAGAGTTTGTGTTTGCACTGCAGAGGATGCTTTTGAATAGTCGAGCAGCAGAAGCGGCTCTTTGATAACCGGTTTGCATAACAACAGCCTGCGTGCCATACGCTTGGACGTGGTGCTGCGGTTCTTTCATCTCTGGGCTGATAGAAGAGGGCATTAGCTAATGGAGGCAGCAGGAGAGAGCTGCCATCCACCGCCTCTCAAGACCCATTACCAGCCGCAGTGACAATGAAACTGCCATTCGGTGAAATGCATTGGAGCGACATCAAGCACCCTCAAGATGAAAATTGAGATGGGGAGGAGGAGGAGGGGGGGGGGGGGGGTGACCGCACGACGGCATCAAGGGTTTGAAGAGAGGAGGGCTAATGCAGAGGCCGTTCTCACTGAAGAGAGAGATCTTCAGCTGTCGAGAGCTGCGTTCGGGCTGCCTGAAGGAAAAATGGAGGATGCAAAGCTTCTCTAAGAGGCTGTTTGTGAAAGAGGGCTGAGTCGCTGAGTGCATGGAACATCGCTCTCGAAACCGTGTTGCAATGCAAACCCAACATGTCAAATATTATCATGAATATCAAAACGAACGGCACTGCTGCATAAGGTTGGGAATCGAATTCAATGGCAACGTTAACAATTATTTGGGCACTTGAGAAATGGTTCAAGAAGAAAACCAAGCCTGAGGTGATTTGACTGGGCTCACTTTAGGTAGTGTCCCAGGCTGACCTCTTGACGAATGCCCAAAACCACTATTTAGTCGTGACTAAACCGGGATAGTGGCTTACTAAGACCACTGTTAGCGGTTGTTAGCGGTAAACAGGTGATCATCAGTTCACACTTCCCAAATTGGTCACGCTTGCCTGCTTTCAAACACAACGGAAAGCCTAAACTTGATCCCCCAACAAAATATACAACAACCAGTGGAGCTTTACAGATTTTGGTTGGCAACAAATGTCACTCTGTAAGCTTCTATTAATTGTGTTGTGTGGGAAGTGAGTATTTTGGGTTTGGCTGGTTGGCCTCCCAGTCTGACTGGTGCTCCAAACCCATTTAAACCCATCAAAACAGACCAGCCTAACCAGTGGAAACCAGGGGCCAGTTGCATAAACACAGCCACAACGTTAAGACCCAGTGCTAATAATTAGTCTGAACAGAATCAAGAGGTTCTCAGTCTTGCTTTCAGGATTTAAACTTGTATGGCAGGACTAAACAGTTTATGCAACCAGCCGCAGCTAGGTAGCAAAACCGGTCTGTTTTGAAACATAACAGTTTTTCTCCAGTCCACCTGTCTTGCTCTTGCAGTCCAGGTGTTTCTGACTGACAGACAGATGGACTCAGTGTGTTTAGAGCTGGTCCCGCCGGCACCCAGGTTCTCCTCTGAGAAACTAATGGAGCAACTGTTGTCACCGTTGTTCCGCCCCTCAGAAAATAAATCTATAGGTCTTCACGGCTGGCCGCTCTAGAACTGAGCACACTTCACCTTGTTCACCAAGGTCAGGAGGGAGCAGCCGTTCACCGCTCGACAATTCCCTCATTCCTCTACGGCTCGTTCACAATCCACTGCTTCCAAACACAACGGCCCACTTACGTGTGTGTGTGTGAATATACAATCACCAGCAGAGGTTTTGAGAGCCACTGGCTTGAAAATATATCGTCATGGTTTTCTTCAGCTGGCTTTGGTTGGCCACAGTCCTCGCTCTTCAGGTAAACCCACTGAGCTGTTATGAATGTGTTACGAGGAGTTCTTGGGTCAGCTGTAAAGCTGCAGACCTGGAGTCCGGAGGGATTTCTTGCCCTTCCGTCTGTCCGGTGCAATTCCTCAAGTGGAGCGTCTCTGTATCTCTGGCTCCATATGGCTTACAGACCCTCCAATTATAGCTTTAATATGCTGAGCACTGCTTTGACCTTTCTACACACGGGTCTGTTTGCATCTACGGACTCATTCAAGACTGTGTTTCTGAAGGACACAGAGGTGTCTACAAGCTGACCAATGTAACACAGACATGTTCCCGAATATAGTGAGATGCCTTGTTGCTGCATCTTAAATTGATGCTCTCGAGTCACTGATTTGATAGGCAAGTGCCACACAATTTGATAGACCATATAATCGACATTTATCTTGCTTGCGGATTATATATTTACTGAGCTTGTCACAATGCATTCTGTGATTGCCTCTGTGATTGCCTCATTTAGCCAAAATGAAAAATGTTCTAAGCTAACACAATATTACTGTATGGATCTCGTGGAGCCTTCATGTCTAGAGTGCACCTATGAATTGCTGTCTTTGTAGGCAGCTCACTAGGCTTTGAAACTTCTAGATCAGTGTTTTCCAATACTGGGGCCAATGGCATAAACTGAACAAGTTAGTTCTTAAGAACTAGTTTGACCAACTAGCAGTTGCCAAAGGGTAATCAGTCTTACTTTTCCAATACAAATAAGAACAATCTACCTTTTCATAACATAATTTAAAAAGCTATGACCAGCCTTGAAGAGAAAAAAAATCTAAATATGTGACTAACTTTTTAAGACTGGTCTAAACTGTTAATGCAACCAGCCCCTGATCCCAGAGTTTCCCCAATAATGCACATTTTTTACATCTCTCTAATCCAGCGGTTCTTAATTCCAGTCCCCCCCCCCGCTCTGCTCTGCATATTTTGCACATCTCTCTAATCCAGCGGTTCTCAATTCCAGTCCTCGCCCCCCCCCCCGCTCTGCATATTTTTCTTAGTTAACACACCTGATTCAGATAATCAGCTCATTAGAAGTGCGTTCCGTGCATGAAATGTGTTCCGCTTGACATGCTCCCTACACAGTGTCCATTGCTCCCTACACAGTGTCCATTGCTCCCTACTCCCTGAGCAGGGGAAATCCGTTGTAGTTTACTTCACTTCTGAACATTCCTTAATGGATTTGCGCTGTGCAACGTCTTAACCCACGGATGAGTGTGACATCACATACCGCTGTAAATATATACTATTTAAATTCACGTCTCGCACACTTCAATGCACTTTGAATGGAATATATACGTTCACTTTGAACTGGAATCATAGCGGAATGATGTCCACTTCGCAGGGCACTTACGTTCGAATAGAACAAACGTCTGAAGTGATAAGAGTAACATACGAAATGTGCAATGGGCGCGAGCCCTGAAATTAAGAACCGCTGCTCTAATCAAAAGTATCCCATTCAACTCATCAGCCTGTTACCAGAGACTCTTAAAAAGCTGGGCGTGTCAAATAATGGAAACATCCTAAATATGCACTGTTGAGGGCACCAGGGTTGGGAAGCACTGCTCATGATTCAAACATATCTAGGTCTAGAATCGTCACTTTATTGAATAAGAGTTGGGATCTAAATCTTTTGAAGTTTTCCAGGACACCCTGGTTCAGACTCAAGGAGTTGGCTGATGGTTTGTGTTTGATGGTGAAGATGAGGACGATGGAGCTTCGCGGCTCTTACCGGGAGTCTGGAAGTTCATACGGCGTAACTCCACGGGGTCTGTGGGGTGATGGGAGGGCAATTCTTTACCGCTGGGCAGACTGCCTTTCCTGGCCTCTGACTCTGCTCTTTTCCTGAAAGAAATACATCACATACTTCAGGACAAACCTGTGTTTGGACTATCAGAGCAGCACTGCAAGAGGTCAAGCACACACGCTCGTGATGCACATTCAAATGTGCGTAGTGTGAGCCGTGACCACTGCGTGTGTCTCAGGTACGGCTCTTCTGCATGCTCTCACCTGTCTGGTTGACTGCTCCAGTGGAAGCGGCGGGAGGGAGAACAGACGGTTAGTACACAAAACAAACACCGATCTCCTCATCACAAGAGCTGATATTCAGAGTGGCGTTGCATTTGGTAGTTTTTGTCTGATGCGTTGTTTTAAAACACATCCACTGCACCACTGATCCGAACTAGATTTGGTGTGACATAACATACTTGAGTTATCTCACAGTCTTGTTTGTTTATTTGCTGCTTATTAATAGTTAGTAAAGTAGTTGTTTATGTATTAGGTAGGATTAGGGATGCAGAATAAGAGCATATAGAATTTGGCATTAATATATGCATGCTAATAAACTAGTTAAGAGAGCCTAAAATAAAGTGTTACCATATACACACATATCATCTTTATACTGCTTTAACCCTTAGTCCAAGGCAGTTTGAGAAACCCTGATCAATCTGATAAGAGACACTAATTATACAAGTCATAATGATAATACACTACTAATCAAAAGTGTGGGATAATATTTTTGTAATGTATCTTATAGAAGTTTCTTCTGCTCACCAAAGCTGCATTTATTTGATCAAAATACAGTACAAATGCTCATATATTATTACAATTTAAAATAGCTGTTTTTAATGTGAAAATCTGTTTAAATAGAATTGATTTCTGTGATCAAAGCTGATTTTAATTTAAAATTTTATACACTAGATAACCTTTTCCTAACATGCGTGTTCTGTGTACACGTCTTAACAGCAGGAATTGCTTGTTTGTTTGTTCTGAATTGGTGCATCACAGGCAGCGAGTGTGTTGTGTTGTTGACATTGTAATATTACACTTTGAGCTGTGTGCATGAGACCGTGACATTGATTCTGTGATTAACAAATAAATCTGCCATCAGAAGACATCAAATAACCCTGGATATATGAAGGACCTCATCACGATAGATGTTCAGCTCAATGCCAGACTGTAATTTACAGCAGATGATCAGATCAGACTATATTCAAATGAGCACCACAGATTATCACACTGATAGTTACAATGCATAACTGCATAAACACACGCACACGCACACACACACGCACGCACGCACGCACGCACGCACGCACGCACACTCACAGACGCACACACACTCTCATACACTCTCACACACACACACACACACACACGCACGCACGCACGCACACACACACACACTCTCATACACTCTCACACACACACACAAACACACACGCACGCACGCACGCACGCACGCACGCACACACTCTCATACACTCTCACACACACACACACACACACACACACACACACACGCGCACACACGCACGCACGCACGCATGCACACACAATGGCTTAAAGTCAACATGAAATCCAAATTGACTCATTTACTTTCTTGGCACGTTCCTGCTATTTTGTGAATAATTCATCAGTTAACGTTACTCCGATGATCAGCTTGCTTTTGCAAACTTTCACCCTAATAACTCAGAAATGAAATAAAATCCAACTCTTATTTTCCGCTTGAATCTGGGTTATTGAAGTTAATTAAAAGTAAAATTGAAAGTAAAATTAAAATAATTAAACATTTTTGGTACTTGAAAAAATATATATATTAAAAAATATATTATTTTGGCATGTTTCTCACATTGCTCATTTTTAATTTAATCATAATTTACTAAAATGACTACAACTAAACTAAAAATAATAACAAAACTATATATATATATATATATATATATGCATACCAAATAACAAAGAAATGACAAAACCACAACACAACACAATTACAAAAAAATAAAATAATATATATATATATATATATATATATATGAAAAACTATATATAAGACGCAAAATAAAAACTGATTAAAAACATCGATAAATACTACAATAGCACCTCAATGATATACCACTGGCTAGAATATTGAGTTTTACTCAGACATAAGTGGCGTTACATGTGGTTATTGAGTGTGTGTTTCTACCTCTTGTACAGCAGGATGGCGATGACGATGCAGATGATGAAGATGACGGCCAGGACGGGTCCCACCACCCAGATCAGACCCTCCTCTTCATCGATTATGGGCTGCGGGTCGATATCGGCAAACATCACCGGATCCGAGTACGGACTCGCCGAGTACAACATCTGCAAGAAAAACCACCACAACATGGTTGAAGCATCTCTGGGTTTGTAAGAAGAGCAGAAACTGCATTTAAAGCGTGCAGCTCGTTATTAAAGCACTTGTATGAATTATTCAGCAGAACAAGAGTTTGACCTGTGTCTAAGTCGTGCCTTCGAGGTGGAAGTACTACAAAACGGTTTCACGTTCACATGCATTAAACTATCCTTGCATAAATCACACATGTAATTGTATGCACGTTTCAGGCTAACGTTTCTTTAAAGCCGCTTCCTTGCAATCAATGGCATTATCCAAGCACTCAATCGAAAAGCCTCAACGTGCTGGAAACAATTAAAGGGAACTATATAAATACGATCATATAAAAACACTGTCAGAGGTCTTAAACCCTGTTATGACTCTGATTAATGTCATATTCATCAGCGTTGTGTTCAGTGATGGTTGTTATGAACTACATTCAGTGATTAGCATTTAATTTACTCAGAAATCATCAGCACAAGCAGATAAACAGAGACATCTCACACAGTATTCAGACTTCATATTCTGAGATATAACCCCAAAAAAACTATTTTTGAAAAAAAAAATCTGTTCACCAAAGCTGCTTTTATTCGATGAGTAATACAATATTATTAGAATATAAAACAGCTGTTTTCTGTGTGGATATGTGTTAAAATATAATATCAAAGCTGTATTTTCAGCATTATTACTCCAGTCACATGATCTTCAGAAATCATAATAATATGCTGCTCAAGAAACATTGATTATTATTATCAATGTTGAAAATAGTCGTGCTGCACAATATTTTTGTGAAAACTGCGAAATATATTTTTTTCAGGATTCACAGATGAATAGAAAGTGTTTATTTGAAATATAAATCTTTTGTAACATAATGCATGTCTTTACTGTCACTTCTGATCAATGTAATGCATCCTTGGCGAAGGAAAGTATCGATTTTTTTTTTAATGTGTTTAATTACTGAACTGCTTTATGTGATTTACACACAAGAGCGATGAAGAAACATGGAGAACAGTGGTTGTGTTTGGCATTAGTGTGATTTAGGCAGTAATATGAGGTTCGAGTTCAGCTCTACTGTGTGTTTCTTTGTGTTTCTAGCGTTGACTGTGACCTGCAGCTCACTGAATACTGTCTCACTGCTCATAGAGCTGATCATTCCTCTGCCTCCGTGTGTGTGTGTGTGTGTGTGTGTGTGTCTGTCTCTCTGCAGTGCAGTTGATAAGACTCTGCTGCTATTAAAGGGAAGGTGTTTATCTCACAGTCCCGCCGCTGACAGCTCTTCAGGGCTTTCCCTCCAACAGACAGATCGACAGAAGAATAGAGAGACAGACAGACGACAGACAGACAGACAGACAGATGACAGACAGCAGGACTATGTACTGATATTGTTCAGTCTCTTGCTATGACATTTATAAGAAAATATATGAATAATATTATTATTACCAGTGTTGGGGGTAACGAATTACACGTAACACAAGTTTCATAATCAGATTAAATTAGCAAGAAAATATCCGTTAATTTTTCAAATAAGCAAGTTTGTTTTCCCATTCATTGACTGACACCTCTCCTGTCCCAGTGTTGAGAGAAACTGGGAGTAAGTGCTGTGTGTAAGAGCGCCTTTACAGTGGCCACAAATATAACTCTTGGGTTTTTGCTATTAAGAATATATAAGCAAACCCAGTCCAGATGACAAAAATATACACACATGTAATACATTACTTTTCATAAAAAAAAACGGAAATAGTAACGGAATTAGTTACCTTTTTAATGGAGTAACACAATATTATAATGTATTATTTTTAAAAGTAACTTTCCCCAACACTGATAATAATCATAATGTATTTAACCATAAAACCAATAGCAGATGACAAAACTCGTTTCAGTTTCTTCATCCACTTTCTACTGTAAACTTAAATTGAGAGCATTACTGAACGACAGAGACGAGAGACGTGCGCATCCATCTGCATGCTTTAATTACAAAACGTGGTCATAACAGGCATGGGTCAAACAGGTACTATCCAGACGAGACAAAGAGTAATCCAGGGACAAACAACGTCAATCGATCGGCAAACATACTCCAGTGAGCAAGGCAAGGGGTGGTCCAAATAAACAAGCCATAGTTCAGACAAAGAGCTAACAGTATCCAAACAAGGGCAAGATGAGTGGAGTAATCAAAAACACAGGTAATCCAGGCAAAGAACAAGACTAAACTATGAACTCGGGAAAAACTAGAAATGTGCTATCAGCTAAACGGCGATACATGCAAACAATACTCTGCTTATAAAGTGTGTATTGTCTGAGTGTCCTATCTCAGTCACTGAAGTCACCCATGAAATGTTATCGTTTATGCCGTCTAGCGTAGCTACTTCACGGAGCCTATTTCTCTGGTCTTAGTTCTTGTCTTTTTCCCTAGTCTAGTTCTTAGCTTTGTTTTGCACTGCCTGCTCTCCCGTGTCTCGATCTTTGCCCGTGTTTAGTCTCGCCCTGCCTGGATACTGTTTGTCGCCTTATGGACTATTGCCTGTGTTTCTCAGAGTTCCCCCCTTTGCCTAGCTCTTCTGGATTTAGTTTAGCGATGATTGACCCACGCCTGTCTTTGCAATACTCTCTCGCCTAACCTGTGTTATTCCTGTTTGCTGTGTATTTGACCAGGTCTTATCTAAATAAAAGCCAGCCGGTGGATCTGTGCGTCTCTCAGTCTGTTCACTCCTTCACAAGGTAATTTTATCAGTGTTTTATTCTTACAAATATTACTATTTAAATAGATGTTTTTGTTTTAGCAAGTTTAGTACTTAAACTTCTATTAGTTGCCAAAGCAACGTTACTTAATTACATTTACGTTTTTGAGGTTTAAGTCTTAAAAAAAAGTTGATTTTTGATGTTTTACTTCAATTAACAAAATGTATTTATGAAAGTTACAACACTGGAACGGTCACACCTTGATTTAAACGCGAGAGTCACAATACATTCTGCGTGGTTTATCTATAACTTAATAAAATAAGACATATTCACAGTTTTTCTTCTCGAATAACTGCATCTTGCGTTCCGTATTTTCCCCATCAAAGCAGCAGAAAGCAACGGACACTCACGTTATCGGAGATCTCCAACACCGCCAGAACGAAGAAGACGTACTCCTGTCCATTGAGCAGCAGCTTGTTCTCGAAGTCTCCATACATCTTGGTATCTCCCAAAGTGAACTCGGCCGGCAGCTCACGGAAATACGCCGCGATATATGGCTTGGGCTCCATCTGCCGACGGAAGCGAAGAGCGCGACTCGTTCGGTTGATTTCTCGCAACAGCTGTAAGAAACACGAAGAGAAGCGAATGATCAGTCCAGCACACAAACACAGATTCTGATCAGAGCTCAACTGATTCTATACAGTATTTATTCATATTCTGAAGTACATTTTATTTTTATATTTATGGTTTTTATTTTAGTTTATTTTACAGTGGTGGCCAAAACCATTAGAACACTAGTATTTTCAGAAGCTAAAAACTGGTTTTAAGTCAGTTATGTCTATCTCTTGCAGTAGTGTGTCAGTAGGAAATATCAGTTTACATTAACTTTGCCATTAATTGTAATAATCCAGTGATATTTGTGTCTGATCTGATCATCATTAGTCTGTCTGGAATGACACGAAGAACCAGAACAAACTGGCTCAATCGAGAACACACTCGATTGAGTGTGTGTAAGTGTGTGTGTGTGTGTGTGTGTGTGTGTGTGTGTTTGAGAGTGTGTGTAAGTGTGTGTGTGTGTAAGTGTGTGTGTGTGTGTGTGTGTGTGTGTGTGTGTGTGTGTGTAAGTGTATGTGTATGTAAGTGTGTGTGTGTGTGTATGTGTGTAAGTGTGTGTGTGTGTGTGTGTATGTGTGTAAGTGTGTGTGTGTGTGTGTGTGTGTGTGTGTGTGTGTGTGTGTGCGTGTGTGTGTGTGTGTGTATGTGTGTAAGTATGCGTGTGTGTGTGTGTGTGTGTGTGTGTAAGTGTGTGTGTGTGTGTGTGTGTAAGTGTGTGTGTGCGTGTGTGTGTGTGTGTGTATGTGTGTAAGTGTGCGTGTGTGTGTGTGTGTGTGTGTGCGTGTTTGAGAGTGTGTGTAAGTGTGTATGTGTGTGTGTAAGTGTGTGTGTGCGTGTGTGTGTGTGTGTGTATGTGTGTAAGTGTGTGCGTGTGTGTGTGTGTGTGTGTGTGTTTGAGAGTGTGTGTAATTGTGTGTGTGTGTGTGTGTGCGTGTGTGTGTGTGTGTGTGTGTGTATGTGTGTAAGTATGCGTGTGTGTGTGTGTGTGTGTGTGTGTGTGTAAGTGTGTGTGTGTGTGTGTGTGTGTGTGTGTGTAGTGTGTGTGTGTAAGTGTGTGTGTGTGTGTGTGTATGTGTGTAGTGTGTAGTGTGTGTAGTGTGTGTGTGTGTGTGCGTGTGTGTGTGTGTGCGTGTGTGTGTGTGTGCATGTTTATGTGGTTTATGAGGACACAAATTTGTATAATGACTATGGGTATGACATAGGTATTACAAGGAGAAGGTGATTTATGAGGACATTTTCAGTGTCCCCATAATTTAAAACGCTTATAAATCATACAGAGTAAGTTTTTTTGAGGGAAAGTATAAATGCACCGTCTCCTGTGAGGGCTAAGTTTAGGTGTAGGGTAGGTGTAGGGCAATAGCACATACAGTTTGTACAGTATAAAAACCATTACGCCTATGGAGAGTCCCCGTAAACCATAAAAACCAACATGTGTGTGTGTGTGTGTTTGTGTGTGTAAGTGTGTAAGTGTGTGTGTGGTGATCCGCAGGCGGTTGCTGTGAGCCGGAGCTCTGATAAAGCTTTCTATCAATCCTGTTCAAGCCGTCAAACCTGCTTCAGTCCTTCTGCCCTTGAGCCACTTTCAACAGGAGACTTCAAATATTGACAGTCAAATAAATTGAGTGTGTGCATGTGTGCTGGAGGGAAAACACTATATATATATATATATCTCATTGCAGCAGCTGGAAAACACCGGTCCAGTAAATGTGGTGTTTGGTCTGATGTTGAGGGAATGACAGCGATCGCAGTGCTGACGGTGTGTTTTCTTCATAAACCACACACACTGAACTATCAGTGAGACCAGGTTTGCAGAAGCGCCTCAGGCCAGCTGGTGTGGGAGGGGGCGTGTCCAGCCCTCAGCCAATCAGAACACAGATCTCTGCGTGGTGCCGCCCCTTCCGGAGAAGTGGCTGGCGTTTGGAAGCCTTTCTGGCACAATTCAGAGGAAAACACTCACCGCAGAAAAGCCTTTTAAATATTCACTCCAGCTAAAAATAATACAGAGCTTTCGTCTGGAACGATAACGCAAACTTCCTCTATATCTCGCGCTTTTGTTCCCGTTTCCATTAGTGGATTTGCATATGACTGGGCCTCGCTGCTTTCTTCTCAGATAACTGCTGGTAGCTGCATTGGGAATCATGTCGTGATCAGGCCTAATGTATGATGCAGTGACCCTAAACGGTGGATCGGGCGACTCTTACCTCCTCCAGATTCATCTCATCCGGACTGTCCCAGGGTTTGATGAACTTTCCAGGCCGCTGTTTCTTCAGCGGCACCACCACGATGTAGTAACCCCTACAGAGAGAGCCAGACAGAGTCTATTAGGTTGTGTAGACAGCGTCAGGACATCCATCAAGATTAGCTCCAATCAATCTGGACTTTCCAATCCACTCGGGATGACACTGGATTAACGACATGTTAGAGCGACCCTCGGTAAACACATCAATAACCTTCCAACTTCACTGCGCTTTAGTCTAGTTTCAGACTCGTGCTTCATACACACTAACAAGGGTCTCTCTGATAGACCGAACGGCCAAAAACAGCTCAGCTTTTACTCTCTCTGTATGACTCTTTCTCCCAAGAGACACGACAGAGATATCTTGAAGAATGCTCGTCGCTCTTTTCCATGTAATTACTGAGCGACTGTGTAAGCATTTGTCAATCTCGAGTGAAATGTCCCTTTCGTAATGACAGACAGCTCTTCTAGAATCCCCAACACAGCTATAATATTCACCATCACAAAAATATTTCTCAAAAATACAGCAGAAATGGGTAGCACTTTATTTCGATAGTCCACTTTAGACATTCTACTCACAGTAAGTACATGTCGACTAGCAGTCATTAGAGTATTAGTAGACTGACTGCTTAATATCTTGTATTATATATAGCTGCAAATGAATGAGAATTAGTTGACATGTACTTATAGTAAGTGTAATGTCTAAAGTGGACTATCAAAATAAATAACCTTTGTTTTATTGTATATGTGTATTACCTTTATGCATTGGTATTTACAGAGACATCAGTATCGGGGGTCTTAGGATGCTCCACGAAAACAAAAACTGATCTTTAATGCACCGGGGTTATTGTTAACTGAAGCTAAAATTCATGCTTGAAATAAAATGAACATTTACTGAAATAAGTATATATAACAACAGCACATATTTCACTTCAGGTAGCATTTTCCATTTTGACTTATCAGAAAGTATAATTGTGTATACGTGATATTAAAATAAACCCTGTAATGCACATAACTAGGTGCAAATATCTATACATGTTTTGCATATTTTTGTTCTTTAGACTAGATTTTGAGACATTTTTGGTCTCTCTTGCATGACACGGTCACAAACATGATTGCTGTTAATTTTGTATTATTTGTTAAGTACTAATTGCATTTGTTAATTTCACAAAGCACATGAAGAAAGCAGGCTTGTCTTTAGATTGTAACATCATTTCTGCAGCAGAAAGTGCCACTTATATGTCAACATTTCAGCTTCTTATCTGCTTATCTTATCTAATCAACCGCAAAATAAGGCAATTTATTGCGTTATTTAGCATTAGTATTTTTTTTGCATGCATGTGCATGTTTTAAAATATACACATTCTTGCCTCATTTAAAAAACAACAACAACTAAAACATAATATATGCTCAACGTAAATATAGACTGCCCAAAAACATTAAGACTGAAACCTCCAATTATTAAGTAACACTAAATTGGGATCATTTTAACTCCATGTCAAAAGAAGAAGAATGTGCACAATATTCATACATGTACATGCAATGTGAGCTACAGACCAGTTTTTGTTCAGTGAGATTCACTGAACTGACATTGAGGGTGATGAATGAGTTGAATTAACTATGTCTTTATGAACTGATTAAAATACTCTTAAGCTTATTGGGCTTTATTTTGCATCAAACACAAGACAACTTTAAGCAAATAGTGTCTACATCACTTCTAATTCTATTTTTATATAATACAATAAAACGTACTTGAATTAAAAAGCCTTGGACAACTTATTCAGAAAAACACAAAAAACGATGTTTTCGTCAAAGCGTCAAAAAGCACCTGATGGTAGAGATCGACTGATATATCGGTTTACCGATATTTTTCCCGATATTTAAGCATTTTACCATAATCGGATATCGGTTTTTGTAAAAAAAATAAAAAAATAACGGTTTTGCATATCGGTTATCGGCAGAGGTGGAAAGAGTACAAAAATATTCTACTCAAGTAAAAGTACCATTACATTACTGAAATTTTACTTAAGTACAAGTAAAAGTACCAGTCTAAAAATATACTCAAGTAAAAGTAAAAAGTAGCTCATTTAAAATTTACTCTGAGTAAAAATGACTTAGTTACATTTTAACAATGAGAGGGAGGAAAAAATGGGATAGACCAAAGGTGTCAAACTCAGTTACCGGAGGGCCACAGCCCTACACAGTGTAGATATTACCCTAATTAAACACATCTGATACAGCTAAACTAATCATTTAGGCTTATTTGAAAACTACACAGTGTGTGTGTTGGAGCAGGGTTGGAAATAAACTCTTTAGGCCCTCCAGGAACTGAGTTTGACACACCTGGGATATGGGCCTATAAATCTCAAACTAGGTGTTTTTAATTAAAGGAATCAGTTATTTAGAATAATAACACATTTAGGCTGTTACCAGGCAAATTAAATCAGTATCAACAAAATGCATCTTTGCAATGCAGAGGAAACGCAGAAGCTTCATCTGAAGTGGCGTATATGTATTACACACTGACATGAATGCATTTAGCCTGCAGTTACAAATGCATAAATAATGTTTAGATAAATAAGACATAAAATGTGACCCTGAACCACAAAACCATAAGGGTCCATTTTCCTAAATTGCGATTTATACATCATCTGAAAGCTGAATAAATCATATTTCCATTGATGTATGGTTTGTTATGATCGGACAATATTTATAAATCTGGAATCTGAGGGAGCAAAAAATCCAAATATTGAGAAAATCTCCTTTAAAGTTGTTCAAATTAAGCTCTTAGTTTTGATACATTTACAGTAGGAAATTTACAAAATATATTAATGGAACATGATCTTTACTTAATATGCTAATGATTTTTGGCATAAAAGAAAAATGTATCATTTTGACCCATACAATGTATTGTTGGCTATTGCTACAAATATACCCCAGCGACTTAAGACTGGTTTTGTGCTCCAGGCCAGGGTCACAAATGTTAAATAGTCATTTGAAATAAAAAAATAAAAAGATATTTTAAATGTTAAATTAGAACCACCAGTAGGTGTCAGCAAGTCACTGATAAGAGAGTCATTGCGATTGAACCGAATCATTTAAACGGTTAATTCATTCAGGAACAAAACACGCCATTGCTCAGAGTCAGAGACGCAAAACTGTGTATGGTGGCTGTGTTTGGTATTATTTTTGTTGTCGAAATAGAGCCAAAACAGGGAATATGGTGTCTAAAACACAAGTCTCTTAATTAACTTCTTGATTTTTGAACTGTTGTAAAAAGAAAAACTACAGGCCTATGTAATCATTGTGATTTTTTTTTGAGAAAAACGGCATTCTTCATGTGATGTTGACTTACTATATTAAATTATATAAATATATACATTTTCTGCTTCTATATCTTCAATTTTGTGATCATTCTAAACGCATTTTAACAGACTGAATCACGCAGTGAAAGAACTCACTCCAGATGCACGCGGATTAGTCTAACGTTAATTACTAGATTTCACGGCACACTGTTTAGAGTGATTTGTTTGGTTTTTGGCAAAATACTGATAATGTCAAATCGCACATCGTTAAAACAACAATTACTATATTATCTCAGATGATATTGCACACCCTGCACCACTGTCTTTTTGGCTCATTTGTGCAAAACCTTTTCTTAAACTGTTAAAGTTTCATTTTAACCACCAATGCAACGATGCAAGTATTAACCTTATCTCTACATGCTTGCGAAGGGCGATGTCGAGATGTTATAAGCTGCTAGTTCAGTCTTCCCGAGGCAAACACAGCTTACACTGCATAATAGAGCATGAATATATGGCCAGGGGTTCACTTCATTCCTTTGAGTTCAACTCCAGCAGAATACGACGGGGTCTGGTTTTCAGCTGGGTCTGCACCTTTAACGCCTGTCTTGTCCGTCTGCATCTTTCTTGTGATTTTAGCGCCAGTTTCTTCTTCTGCCCATTATTTGCTGCAGTTGTTTCCACGGAGCGATTTTTTTTTTACTCAGTAACGAATGTGTTTTAAAATGTAGCGAAGTACAATACTTCACACAAAATATACTTAAGTAAAAGTAAAAGTACAGATTAAAAAAATTACTTAAAAAAGTACAAGTACACAAAAAAGCTACTCAATTACAGTAACGCGAGTAAATGTAATTCGTTACTTTCCACCTCTGGTTATCGGGTACATAAACATGCAAATAATTGGTATCGGTATCGGTTATAAAAAAATCAATATCGGTCGATCACTACCTGATGGAGTTTGAACTGCTTCTGTTTCACACAAATGCCGTCACAGACGTGCATGTTCGGCTAGAATCGCCCAGAACTTGTGCATCCTCGGAAGCCGGAGCCGTGTGGAAAGTTACAAAAAATGGCGTGCACACGCCACGCGAAAACACATCGCGCGCACTCAAAGCGGAATTACACCAAAATAGCGATTACGTCATATTTGTTGCGCGCACCCAAGTGAACTTGCGGACGCTTCGGGTATAAATCAGCCTTAAGACCTCCGCTTTTGTTAGAATAAAAAAAAAAAAAAGATGAGAATTAAAACTTTACAATTTTTGCACCACTTGAGATGGAACGACTCAACAGAATAATTGGTCAATATTAAACGATGTAGTGTTGAGACAGTTCTCGTAAAAGCCCATGGTGCTTCTCTCGTTAAACTCAAACACAAAGCAGAGCCGGTACTCACTTGACTTTCTCAGCCGTCTGAACAGTGGGCAGCTCGACCGTGACCATGCCGTCTGAGCTGGTCTTGCCGATCAGGTAGGGTTTGGTGCGCAGTATGTCAGGCGCTGTCATGGTGGACACGCGGTGCTGCAGTCCTCCGGCGCTGTTCCCACGGTTGGTGAGAAGGAAGGAGTACTGCGTCTCCGGCTGAAGGTTGGTGATGAGCTTCTGCGTCTGCTTCCCATCCACCTCCACGCTCTGTCCGTTATCGTACAGTATCTACGAGGAACCGCCATACTTTAAGCAGTTTTAATGTGATAGCTGGAGCTAGGGATCCAAAACCTAGTGAGCAGTCTGTGTCGGCAGAATCTTAAGGGATGCTTCAAAAGTTAGGCAGCATTATGAAGATACCTTATTTTGCCAAATATTAAATCATAATTGCAGGTATCCATCATGCTGTCATTAGTGCTGCTCTGCATTAGCAGGTCCTTTTGTGAAGAAGAATTAGATACTTAACAGCATAATTATCATATCATAGAAAAAAATATATTTTAATATAATATACTTAAGTGTGAACTGCATCAAATGTTTTTAGACACAACTGCATTTTACTGGCAATTAAATGAAAATGAATTATAGTTTAAATATATACTAAATGCACAGCAGAACTTCTGTGAAGTCAAATAACACACCACAGTTAAAATGATAATCAGATTCTTTAGTAAAGTGTGTTAGTGTTAGTCAACACATCAAAATAAGTGCACTTCTTTAAAACACAACAAAAGATTCATAAAACATAACGATTTAAAATGAATGTAACAAAGTTAGACATTATTACAAAGGTCACTTTTCACTTTTAGTCATTATTTTTAAATATACTACAAGTGCCCATGCAATACAATAAAGCGCACTCATTATTTCACAAGGGGAAGCTGGCTATGTAGACGGTTTCTGGCCCACAGAACCTCACGCAGGTAAAAGGGGTAGTTCACACAAAAATTAAAATTATGTCATTAATTGTTAAAGGTGAAGAAAATAACAATAATGAGTTTATTCAACTATTCGTCTCCTCCACGTCACCCTATCACACCATTTTGGAGAGTATCACATACATAAACAACGAATGCAACATATGTATGCGGATACGTCATTCATGTTCAGATCAAAGCGTAACCAATGTAGTATCCGCGTACGGTGCTGCTGACACAGAACAGCAAACGTTGTTTACATATGTGATACTCTCCAAAATGGCGCTAAAGGTTGACGTGGAAGAGACTTGAATAAAGTCGTTATCATAGCACAAAAAGTATTATCATAGCTTCGTAAACTTACGATTGAACCACTGATGTCACCTGGATTATTTTAACGATCTCCTTGCTATGTTTATTGGCCTTGATTGTGTTATGATCCTTACTGTCTATGGATTGTCAGCTCTAGGAATGCATCAACAATATCTTAATTTGTGTTACGAATATGAACAAAGGTCTTAAGGTGCGTTCACACCAGATGCGAATGAAGCGTTACGTGCAAATGATTTACATGTTAAGTCAATACAAAGACGCGATAAACAATCCTGAGGCGGCGCGAATGGCGTGGCGCGAATTGAGCGTTTGGGGCGTTTGACGCGCGATCTGAACTTTGGCGGATATTCGCGCCGCGGTAACCAATCAGGAGCTTGCTCTAGCAGTGACGTGATTACGAGCGGAGGCAGAAAATCCGAAACAACAATGGAGGACAAATTAATCGTGGTTGTATGTGGGTACCCGGAGCTGTGCGATACTACTTTGTACTTTTACGAAAACAGGAATACATTTTGCAACGAGACTGGAGCTGCCTGCAGAAGCCCCCCCCCATGACGCGAATTCACGTCTGTTGTGTAGCGAATTTCACACGCGAATGAAGCGAATTTCACGCGCGAATGAAGTGAGTAAACTCAAAATGTTCAAGCGTCCAACTACGCGCGAATAGCGCGATTTATTCGCTTAATTCGCGTCTGGTGTGAACGCACCTTTACAGGTTTATAACGACATGAGGGTGAGTCATTAATGACAGAATTTACATGTTTGGGTGAACTATCCCTTTAACAGTTTCTCGACGTCTCTCACCGTAAACGGCTGCGCGGCGTTGTAGTTCTCGGGAATCTCCCACGTCAGCAGCACCGAGGTCTTCATGGCAGCTCTCACGTGGAAATTTTTTGCAAACACTGCTAAAAGAAAGTCGGGGCAGATGAATTAGATAAACAGATCTGCAGCGCTTGGTTTTGCCACCTTTTAGGAAGGCAGCTAGTCAACATCAGCCTTACCTGCCAAGAACTACGCCTGCAAGGACTAGCCAAGAGCTCCAACCTTACCTGCAGCTTACCATCGACTCTCCGCAGGACGCTAACTGATCTCAAATAGCTACGCTAGGGGCATTTTCAGATTCAGTGACTTTCTCACAGGTGACTTAAGGTTGTAGGAGAAGGCAAACGGGGCCGAGAGGGTGTTGCAAGCCTCCTACCTTGGTTGATGGGTTGCGTTCTGAACTGGATGCTAGGACTGTAAGGACCGGGGCCCTTACTGGTGAAGGCACACATTTTAATATCATACGTGGTGTCTGCTTTAAGGCCGTCCAGTATGACAGTGGACTCAGGTGCTGTGATGAACAGTTCTGAGGGGCTACGAGGGCTGTTGATGTCTTTGTACTGAAGGGCGTATTTGATAACGGCTCCGTTGCGCTCGGCTAATGCCACAGGCTGCCAGCTGACCTGAATGGTGGTGGTCGTGCTACTTTGGGCTACGATGCCTTGAGGGTAACCGGCAGGAGTATCCTCGGCTGTGGTGATCTCCTTCACCGTCTCCTCTCCGAATCCCACCCTGTTGCGTGCCGAGAGGCGGAAGGTGTAGGATGCCCCCTTGTGGATCTCTTTGGTGGTGTAGTGGTTCTCGCGCTCAGAGAACTCGATGATGGTCAGGGGCTCCACGTCCTTGCGGCCGAATCGCAGCCGGTAGCCTTGCAGCAGGCCGTGGGTGTTGGTCGGCGGGTGCCACTGCAGTAATGCCGTGCCCATGTTCGTTGGACTCACCATGAGACGAGGCTTTTCCGGAACTGAGAATGGACAGACGATACATAGAAACATACGGCGGGGTTTAGAGGTGGGCGACTGGAACTGAATCTAATATCACAACATGTATCGATATAGAGCACAATATTGGCATTTGTGCTGGAAATACAGTTCTCATGATATGGAAACCAGTAAAATCTCACAATTACAATATCACAGCAATAATCAGGGCTTGATATTAACACCCACCAACCTGCCAAATGCGGGTGGATTTCATAACACAGTCACTCCTATACTAGTCACTTTGACTAGCTGAATTATACAGAGATTGACATTAACGTTTGTCCGAAAAAAGAAGAAAATCTGTGTTAAATTATGAAATCAATTATGCAACTATTTTAGTTTCAGCTGTTAAGCAGCTCTACAGAAGACAGTTGTGTCATTATTCAGCTCAATTTAGATTCACTGTTTCAGATTAACTTCAGTTCAATAATAATGAATGCAAAAGTGATTCAGTCAAGAGCAGTGAGTGATTTTCTCTTTGTCTTTTGATCATCAATGACAGACAACAGCAGGCATGTAAGGCTGCTGTCACTTTAAGACCTAACGCATGATCCGATATATTGATATACAGAGGATTGTCTCCCAACTGTTTGCATTCACTTAAGACATGGCTGACAATGCTTACATAAATACTGCGATTTTATGTGAATTTGAACATTTGTGTGCAATAAGCAGGAGAGAAACTCTATTCGGATAATGTACGAGTACCAAAATCTTACCAAATTTTGCGTCTTGTTCTAAGCAGTTTAAAATCACTTGAATGTTTAAACTGATCAAAGTTAAAATGCATGCAAATGCTACATTTTCCTGATGATGCAGTGCTACAATATCATCGTGCAATGTAACCAGAGACTGAAATCTCTATCGGTTGACACGTTTCTAATGTTTTATCATGTCTGGCTGTAAATCGTCCACTCCTACGACCAATCTATCAAAGTGGTTCTCAATAGGACAGCAAAATAAATACACATACAGCTTTTAAACTCTTAAAATGGATGTAAAAACACATCTTTTTGATGTGAATGGTTGTGTGTCCAATCAATCTCTACACATTTGTATTTAAAGTAAAACAAAACTATCCAAGGTGAATTAGAATATAATTAGGATGATGGTAAACGTAGGTCAGCAATGCATCGGCTCTGAAGTTGAAAGCAAAACCAGTTTAAACTCACAGATCTAACATACAGCCACCGATCCTCTTAATATTTATTATCAATATTATATTCGTATAATATCTTAATACTCTTATAATATCTTAATATCGCACTGATGTATCGATTCTCCTAATTCTCCAGTCGAAAACCCTGCGAGTTGGACAATTTGTAATGATACAATATAAATAGAAATTAACAGTGATACTGTGCACCTTTTCACAGTCATGTGCTCGAGGATAAAGGTGAAATAAAAGGCCTTTCAGGAGCTGAATAACAGCACAATTAGAGGTACAACAGAAAAGCGCCTGTACTTCTAAGCATTGTGCGTTTCGAGCTTTTCAGTGAAAATCAAGTATTCTTTTCTTTTGAAAAAGTCTATTTTGGCATTTTCCTGACGGGTTTTTCCATTATTTCCTTAACCCCTGCGAGCATTTCAAAGTCAGAGCCTTAGGTGAGTGGAATTACAATCGCCGTCATCACTGCGAGAGCAATTATAGGCATTCAGTCTTAATGGCTGCAGGGGAGAGGAGCGAGTCCACAGCAACAGAGGAAGAAATTGTTCTGAAGCGGCGTGAACCTACCGGCTCCGGTGGTGGTGACCAGCTTGGGTTTGCTCCGCGCTCCGTCACCTTTGGTCGTGTAAGCGGCGACTGTAACCGAGTACGTGTTCTCAGCCTGAAGGTCGCTGAGGAGTAATTCCTGAAAAACAACAACAACAACAGAGTCATTTTTACAAACATCTTTTATTTTTTTTAAATAGCTCAAGAATGTGTTTGCTAACAAGTTTAAAATGATACTAGCGCTGTCCAATGATTAATCGCATCCGAGTTTTTGTTTACATAATATACAGTATGTGTGTATACTGTGTATAATTATTATCTATATATAAATACACACACGTGCATGTGCATGTTTCAGAAAAACACAGGATGTTATGTTTAAATATTAAATATTAGTGCTGTCAAATGATTAATTGCGATTAATCGCATCCAAAATAAAATGTTTGTTTACATTGTATATGTATGTATACTGTGTATATTGATTATCTATATATAAATACACACGTGCATGTGTATATTCCAGAAAAATACAGGATGTTATGTTTATATATTAAATATTAGTGCTGTCAAATGATTAATCGCGATTAATCGCATCCAAAATAAAATGTTTGTTTACATTATATATGTGTGTATACTTTATTATGTATATATAATTAAAACACATGCATGTATATATTTAAGAAAAATATGTTATGTGTATATGAAATATATTTATATTAGTGGTGGGCATAGATTAATTTTTTTAATCTAGATTAATTTTGGAATTAATCTAGATTAAAATGGCTCATTTGAATTCTGCCGAAGGCATTCAGAATATGTGTGCTACCCAAATAATGACTAAAAGTAAGTCTTTGAGAACGGGTTTCTCAAGCCAGGTGGCGCATTAGACCAAGGGCTCATCTCCTGTTTCCAAAATGCATCACAAACTTTAATCTCTTCCCGTCCCAATCCCACGAAAAAACTGGAGGAAAATCCCGTTCCACTCCCGGAAGAATGACTCCCATTCCCTCCCACTCCCGTGTTGTTGTTTTTTTTTTTTTTTTGATAACTGTCAATTACAGTAAAAATATAGTACAGATCACAGCGTGCCCACCTAATTAGTTGAATAAAAACCCAAAATGTCGTTTTTTGTTATTATATTGAACTGAAAGCCATTTTATGCACAGTGTTGCACAGATTAAATTTCATGTAAATCATCCATGCTAACACACACGTCTTCTATTTTTATTTTTTAGACATTTCACTCTCTATAGATACATTTTTCAAAGACGGAGTTTCTAGCTCAAGTTCACATGAGACCTAAAGCGCTTCCTGTTTGCTTAAAAGCGCAACGTTTCGTTGTTATTCTGAGTGCACACAAATAAACGTAGAGTCTTTACAGATTCGAAAGATGTATTAGGCTACTTTTATCTGTATGACCAAGAATGACGGAGATTTTAAGAGCAAGTGAACGCACCGGAGCCTGTCCTGCAGCAAACGCGCTTCCACACAAACACTTCAATAGCGCACATTTCTCTAGATTAACATCATATTGAGCGGCCATGTAAAGTTGCTACTACATACATCTTTCAGATGAAAAGCCATATTTGAGGTTGATGAATGATAGGTGAGCGTTTGGATGTCCTGCCCGATTGTATTACCACATAGACCAGCCGTTAACAATCTGTCCATCACGGACTGCGAGCCTCTAGTTCGAAGACTCGTTCTCGCCCCCTACAGTGCAATTCGGCTAGGTATACATCCGCGCTAAAATATCAGGGTGAAAGTCATCATAGCTTGCGTAGTATAGACCCAGCTCCCAACCCAACTTTGAGAATAGATTAACGGCGATATTTTTTTTATCGCCCGATAAGAGTCTCGCGTTAACGCCGATAACGGCCCACCACTAATTTATATATAATATAAGAATATTAATATATAAATGCATAAACGTGTACATATTGTCTAAATATATACTGTATGTGTGTGCATGTATATAAATACATAATACATATACACAGTACACATACATATATTATGCAAACAACATATTTTATATGCGATTAATCATCGACAGCACTAGTCTGTACACATCAGGAATCGTTCACTAATAGAATCAGTGTGTCCTGTTTTGTGCTTTGCTTCTCTTGGATAAAATAATTTACTAAATATATAAATGTGTTGTTACAGGTGCAAACACACATGCATTTGTTCTTACCCTCATTGTAATGTCCATTCATCTGGATTATTATTTTATAAATGTATGCATATTTAATGCCCATGTAAAGGCATCATCACTTATTCTGCAATTATTTTATTTAAAACAAATTAGAAAGACTTACTGTTGGGCCACTGAGTTATTCAGCTTTTTATGATAACATTATGAATAAAGATTTTCATGTTTCTGAGTTTGCTTGCAAATGCAATTTTACCCTTTTATTCAACTGTATTGAAACATCCTGATTTGTGCGAGATATAAGATGTGCTTCACATGTATAGTTAATGAATGAGATCCAATGTCATCTTTAGGTGGTTACACAAAATGACATTACACATCTACAAGCAATGCTTGTGTATGTTTGCAAATGATGCCGCACGGAATGAAATAAAGTGCAAAGCTGCATAATTCTGTGATGTACTCACATGTTCGGCCGAATCATCATACTCCCACTGAAGCCCAGACCAGAGAGCAGCCGGAGGAACAGACAAACAAGAAAAGACGTTCAGTTACACTTTGCTGAAGACGACGCAGGAGAGTGTCAGATTATCGGTGAGCGAGCTGATGCAGGGATGACGAATGATTCATAATTCTGGAGGATTCAAACAGCGTGTCGGTGTCTCGGCGTGCCGCACTGAGGTCAGGATGTGATGTGTGAAATCAGACGGGCCGAGCTCATCATGCTGTCCACTGTCTAACGTGAAGGCACGTATAATCAAACAGATTTGTGTGTGATTCATGGCACTTCATCATTAAACTCACACAGGAAAATTAATGTCTAGGGACAGCCTTCATGTCATATGGATATAAAATAAAAGTTTAAATGAATCCGTGCATGTCATACACTTGCTGCCTTCAGTTATTAGTGAAAAATGACCCTTTTTGTCTCTCAATAATTTACAGTATGTGCAAATAAGACTTTGGAAATGAGTAGCTGTGCTATTTTAATACATTAGTAAAAATCCATAATTTTTTTTTTAGCCGTCTTCTTCACCGTGAACTATGTTCATATCAAATATGCACATTTGAAATAAAATAATAACTAAAATGAAACAAATATATGTATTCTATGTCACAATGAATGTGCTTATTATAATATTATACAAATATCAACATTAAATTGATATTATAATAATTATTTTGTTATATAATTTTATTTGACACTATATATATATTAGTGCTGTCAAACGATTAATCGCGATTAATCGCATCCAAAATAAACGTTTTTGTTTACATAAAATATGTGAGTGCACTGTATATATTTATTATGCATATATAAAAACACACACATTGATGTATATATTTAAGAAAAACAAGTTACGTTTATATAATAAATATATATGATTTAATTTATATGAATATAAATATATACATGTAAATACATGTAAATAATTTCCAAATATATGTTGTCTGTGTGTGTCTTTATATATATATAAAACGTTTATTTTGGATGCGATTAATCGCGATTAATCATTTGACAGCACTAATATACATATATTATATATATATATATATATATTAGAACAAAAATAAACTGGCACAATTTTTTTTAATCATGTTTTGCATTGTGGGATTGAAAAATTAACCCTACTTTCGGGTATCTAAGTAGTCAGCTCACTTTTTTGCGAAAGAGTCCTAAAGTTCACATTTGTATGACGGCCGAAAGAGCCACATGCTAACAGAAAAAGCACCAGCAAATCAAGAAAACATCTTCATCAGTTTGACAGCAGATGCTGCAAACAAATAAAGAATTGTATTCGAAGTGCGTTTCTTTGTTTGGTTGTGAGTATTTGCAGCACATTAACTGTCAAATTGATGAAGTTGTTTTCTTAATTTGCAGGTGTTTTTTTTATTTGAGCTCTCTCAGCCACCGTACGTTTGGGTTCCTGACACACACACAAAATCAAAAGAGTCGGCAGCTGGCTGTATGAACCGTGTCATAACCACAAAACTTGTCAAAGCCTGTAACGATTGACTTGAGAAGCAGTGCAGCTGTGCAGGTGTGTGCCTACCTGAGCGTCATCGATCAGGATGTCCTTGATGACAGGGTGCCCAACGGGTTCTCCATTAACCATCCTGACATAGTGCACCTGGTACCCACGGATCTGGCCGTGTTGCCTGTTCGGCACCGGCGACCGCCACAGCACTTTAACAGACGAGGAGTTGACAGCCTCCACCTCGACTTTACGAGGAGGGCCACTTGGCACTGAGAGAATTATGGGATAGAAGACAAAAAGGTCAAGCTTAAAGACGACACCTCCCGTCCGACTGGACGTCTACGCTGAGAAAGCGGTGAAGCAGACAAAAATCTACAAAATGGGATTATATCATTAACAAGTACTGGATTACACCAATATCTCAACAATGGGAAGTCAAAAACAAAAAAGAGAGAAAAAAAAACAAAAAACAAAAACAATCCCCAAAAACAGGTCACACAGCTGACCTAATTTTTTCAGAAAAATGGGTTTAGTGGAGTCAAAATATGGAATAAGAACAAGCAAAAATAAGCCAAGAGGAGTGTTTCAGAGGTTTGAAGCACTCTAAACGAGTTTGGCTATGATAGAGTGAAGATAAAAAGAAAAACAAATGGGAAGATTTAAGAAAAATGTCATCAGCGTGGGACGTTAAAGAAGAAAAAAGCCCCATTTCTAAAGATTCACTGTCGATTTAGTCATTTTTTCATGTAGGGAAATGAGTTTCACTCCATTAAAAAGCCATTGAATTTATCTTAATGAGAAAATGGGGAAAAAAACAGCAAGACCTTTGGGACTGTTGGACGTTTAAGGTCGTCAGAAGAAAGTCTGGTCAAGTAAAAATCTGAAAAATTCTCTCAAAAAATGTCAAAGAGGGTAAGGGGATGTTGGTTCGGTGAAAGGTCACAAAAAATCCTGGTTAGTAGAGTTAGTGTAAATAGAGGGAGCGAGAGGGGCGAGGGGTGTTAGGGTGCCTTGGGCAGAAGTCTGGCAGAAGTGGGGTGTGTTTTAAGGACATAGACATTAGCATAGGGTCACAGTGGCGTGTGGGTAAGACATACCATCCTCCTCTGTACGGATTAGCTGAGGTAAACTCTCAGGGCCTTCTCCCGCTTCAGTGTGGGCGCTCACTGTCACACGGTATTCCGTCCATTTCTCCAAGTTTTCCAACAGATAATGGTACTTTTCTGGCGGTATGTCCGAGACTTGCTGCAACGAGGTATCGTCGCCTTCGGTCGCCGCGTACTGGACGGCGTACTTGGTCATGATTCCGTTTTGGAGCTCCACGGGGGGCGGTTTCCAACTTACCAGAATGTTGGTAGAACTGTGACTAGTACACTTGACTTCCTGGGGCGGAGCTGAGGGCTCTGATTGGAGGATCAGAGGATTGTGGGAGGAGCAGAATAGTCATTGAATCGGATTTGAGTGGTTTTGGAGTTTGGTTGGATCCAGGTGAGGTTCACGGGGGTTGAGGTAAGAGGATTTTTTTGTTTTTGTGGTGGAGGTGGAGATGTTGATGGACAAACAAAAAAAAAACAAAGGGAACATAAAATGACATCAAATGAGGATGAATCACAGGGACTACATTTATTCAAAACAAAAATGATGACATGAACATAAATTTAATGAAGCTTAAAAAGAAGAACAAAACGGGCAGACATGTCACACACTTCTCATAAGGAGGTAGAAAAGATAAAACAAATTCACTAATTGTGCAGGGTGGGACTGGTGCAGACCCTAAAACTAAAGAACCTACCTTCATAACTCTACATATGTAATTTTCCCTAAATATCCTAAAATCAGGGCTCATACTTCAACAGCACTGTGCATTATCTCAACAAGCCGCGTTTAAATCGGGCTCTGTTTCCTCCAAGCAGTTACCATCAATCCAAAATTTCAAAGGTTGATGTGTCAGCTCTGTAAAAACAGTAAGTGCATTGCTCACCAACCTTTCCGAGGCCTGTTGGTTTGAGGTAAAAGCCTGGTTGGTCCAAGAGCTCATGACTGCGGTTTCTAGACTTGGACATGCAAACACTTGCCCCTTCAAGATACTTACCTGGCATGTACTCAGAGGACCTCAGATTTATTCAGATTCTCTCAAATTGAGAGTATGAAGCGAAGCACAGTCAAGCTTGTCAGCATTAATTATTCATCAAATTAGGCAAGATTAATGAAGGAGTTGATCTAAAGATTTGGTTACAGTTCAACTTGAACGAATGAAGAATAAATATGAGGTCTTTTGGGAATGCAATACTCTTTTCTAGCTACGTATCATTGCATTTGAGCTTACAACAAGGCTCCAGAGGGACCCTCTCCAAATTTGTAAAATCTTTCAAATGCAGTGTTGTATACAATAGCCATAGTCAAAAAACAAGGCACCCGGAAGCTGAACGACTGCAGCCAAACAGATTAATAAATCTTACTTGGCTAATACATGATGCCGAACTCAACAAAGTGACCTTGTCATTTGACTACATCTTCCACAAATTTACTTTCATTTAAACAAAATGTGTGCTACATCATCATCAAGGCAGAAAACAGAAATGCCTCCATCTCTCAAACATATCTCAGTGTAAACCACTGCTCAAACAAATTCAGGATTACATTAGCAAATGGAGGATTTCTGTTGTATTATGTGCTGCGCCTGTTCTTGAACCGCTGTGTTGAGGAAAGGCAGTAAAGTCAGAAAGGGACCTACGTGTCTGAGGTGTTTCGGCTGAGATCTCATTGGTGTATGCGCCGATGCCGTGTTTGCTGCGAGCGGCCAGCTGAAACGTGTAAGTAGTGAATGGCTTCAGGTCTTTCAGTAAATAGGTTGTGGTGGGCTCAAAGCTTACTCGTTTCTGAGGAAGGAACACGAGAAAACAAAAGTTAAAACCCCAGAAAATAGAGTTTATACAATAAACCCGAGCAATGACATCAATTGTGGAACAAGTAAAGGCGTTTGCAAACGACAGTTCATGTTCAGACCTCCTCTTTGTCATCTCCTTTCTTATAGAGCAGCTCGTATCCGACGATTTGATTGTCCTGGCCCGTCTGAGTCGGGGGGTTCCACGACAGCAAGATGCTCGTCTCAGATTTGGCTTCACTTTTGAAGTCCGTTGGTTGAGAGGGCACTATAATAATAGAAATTATACAAATGGTAATTTCCATTGCAGTCATTTTTCCTCATGTTTGTATTGTGAGAATACATTAGTGGACAAGCTTATTTCTAATGGAGTAACCGGAGGTTCAATGTACAACAATGTCACATAACTGACTCAATTGTGGCTATGTGTATGAATGAAGCCCACCCAATCAGAGTTTAGTTTTAAACTCATACATTGCTTTTACCAGAAATCATCTGATCTCTTGCTTTGTGTCCATCAAGTTACAGATTAAAACAGAAATATATCAAATTAAGTAATTAATTCAGGGGCTTAAAACAAAATACACAATATCACATGAAAAAATTGTTATGTTGAATATCTAGCAAAAAGACAAACTTATTTATGACACTATAAAAAGCTTTTGACTCCACCAAATATGTAACCCTGGACCACAAAACAGGGTCAATTTTTTCGAAATTGAGATTTATGCATGATCTGAAAGATGAACAAATAAGATTTCCATTGATGTATGGTTTGTTATGATTGGACAATATTTGAAAATCTGGAATCTGAGGGTGCAAAAAAAATTGAATATTGAGAAAATCGTCTTAAAAGTTGTTCAAATGAAGTTCTTAGCAATGCATATTAATAATCAAAAATTAAGTTTTGATATATTTACGGTAGGACATTTACAAAATATCATGCACTTAAAGTCAATTTGGATAAAAGCATCTGCTAAATGCATAAACGTAAATGTAATATTTTTGGCATAAAAGAAAAGACCCATACAAAGTATTTTTGTCTATTGCTACAAATATACCCCAGTGACTTAATACTGGTTTTGTGCTCCAGGGTCACATATTATGATTAATATATATAAAAAATAAAATAGATAACTGCAACAAGAGCTGTTATTCCTTTCATTCCCAACACCCACCTCCAGTTTTGGCTATGATCTGCAAATCAGATGAAAGCGGACCATCTCCTACAGAGGTGTAGGCCAGGACCTTGATGTAGTAAGTCTTATTGGGCGTCAGGCCTGGAATGGTGAGGAAGTTGGAAGTCCTTACAATCTGTTTCTCCCATTGGTTGACGTGCTGATTGGGCTCGGTGGTGAAGTAAACCCTGTAGCCTGTAATCTGCCCATTTGCCTCCTCGGGTTCATCCCAGTGGATGATGGCGGTCGTGGCACTTAGCATGCGCCCTCGGACTTGCCGAGGGGCGGTACTCGGCGCTTGCTCCGCTGTTTTGGCCTCGATGGCTTCGCTGGGAGGCCCGCGGCCAATGTTATTCACTGCGACTATTCTGAACTGGTAGTCAGAGTAAGGACTTAGCCCGCCCACGCTGTATCGAGTGGTGGCGACTCCATCGATCTCTTTAAAAGAATCCTCAGAGTTTTTGGACTTGTGCTGGATGACGTAATAAGAAACCGGTTCGGGATTCCCAGAATCCCATGTGAGCGTGATGCTTGTTGCAGTGCGTTCTGTTACCTGGGGAACACCTGATGGCTTCGGTAAAGCTGGAGCAACAATAAAAAAGATCATCAGTGGAAATGGAAAATCCACCGTTACCAGTTACTTATGATTACTGGAGCAATATTAATGACCGTTCGGGGAAATCACTCAAATCGAATGGTGCCTGTTTTATTACCTGATTCGATAAAGAAAATATCAAAAACAGTTAAAACTACAAATCCGCCTACTTTTCCAAGACAAGCATTAATGTCAATTATGTAGGTGCATTTCAGCATTTTAATCACCTGTATTTGCGAGTTGTTGCACTGAAAAATGGCACCCATGCATGTATCAGTTTAGTGAATTCTCCCCTCACTGTCAAAGGACTTAAACATTTCTAAATATCTGAAAACTAACAAACTAACCCCATTTAGGTGTGGAATGGGTCTTCACCTGGTTTAGAGGAAATGTCTTTGTTGTGTGTGCTATTGTATTGGTATGCTATACGGTGTCGTATTGCTTTGTCATTAGCTTTCACAAACCATGTGCTCTTCCCTTGGGAGACTAGCCAAAGGTTAAAGTGTCAGCTTGCTCTGCCAACACAGGAACAGTAGATGTGGGTTATAGCGCTATTTGCCACTAATGTAATACAGCAAAAGAGTCTTGACAGTACCTTCGCGATAAGGAGTAAACCAAGTTACCCCAAAGGAATGAGAGACTCTGCGGTTTGTCTTAAATATTCCACGGGCTGTAATGTATTGCTTTAATTCAGAGCGCATTAGGTGAGGTTGGTGATAGGACAGATAATGTTTAGTCTTTGCATGCTGTCTCTTGGGGCATATTATGACTAAAGTGATTTTGTTATGTCTGCTGGAGACAAAGGCTTTGTGTGTGTGGATTTGAACAGCTGTATGTGTGTCGGCCTGTTTGAGTGAAAGAGTGTGCCAACAGTAGGAGCTTGTGAATTCATCTGCAGAATGTGATAAGGCAGATCCAATAACAGGAGCTTAGTGCCGGTTGGAATGTTAAGTATTGAGTCGTCTCGTGGATTCTCACCTTTGACCGTAATCTGCGCGACCGCCTCTATAACGCCCAGCGTTGACATGGCGACGCATGTGTAGTTGGCCGACTGTCGGACGTCGGTGAGTTCCAGCACATTTCGCCCAATAGGCATGTCATCTTCAGGGGTCAAATCCTCCGACCCCAACATCCATTTAACATAGGGCATTGGTGACCCGACGGCCACACAGGTGATGTTAACGCTGCCACCGGGCATGATCTCATTGTCTGTCGGGGGAATGGAGAACCGAGGTGGAACCCGTCTCACTGCAAGAGAACACAAGCACCGGTAACTCCCTGTCCAGACGTAGGCTTAAGGAACATCTGGGAACATTCAGCAAGTGAGGAACTGACAAAGATCTGGTGGATTTCACCGCTACACTGTTTCAAATGATTGAGGATCCAACGGGAAACTACTGCACATGTACTGCACACAAACATTCCGCTTCACTCCCTTTGGACTGGGACATTGAAACAGACGCCATGCACAGGTGACCCACGCGTGACAGACGGACAGCAGGACACGGGGGAACTGGAGGGCCACAGCATGCAGGAGTTGTGTACGCTTGTACAACTTCGATGCTGCGTTCTCTTCCAGTTGATGTGAAGGAATGTGCCGATTCACATTGCCACATCACACACACAGCGACAAGCCCCGCAACAGGACCGCCGCTAACTAACAATGGGTAGAGACCAGCTTTGACTATCAGCGGCTGCCATTCAAAAAGTGGACACACGTGTCAACGTAAATGGTCGTGAAACCGTGAATAAACAAGGATGGTGATAATGGAAGGCTGAATCTGAAACTGAATAAAAATTAAATTGAACAGATGCAACATATTAATAATAGATGTGGGGGGTTGGGGGGGCATTCCTGAATCTGTCATGCAAACAAACAAACTGCTCATTCCACAGGGAAACTTTGGGAATTAGAGATAAATGGGGGAAAAGAGAAGACAAGAGGATGAGGGGGAGGACTAGTAGAGTCAGATAACAGGAAATCTGTTTAAAAGCAGGAGTCTCCAAGACAGACAGACAGACAGACAGAGAGAGAGAGAGAGAGAGAGAGAGAGAGAGAGAAGAGAGAGAGAGAGAGAGAGAGAGAGAGAGAGACATGGATACTATGTGCCAGCTCCTCAGAAGAGGGTTTACAGGACAGCAGAAGGGTGGGAGAAGAGTCCAAACTAACTGAACCAATGTCAGTGTTACTGCTTACATACTGCCAGACTCAGACGGCAGCAGCTGACGTATAATACACACAGCAGTGGCAGGAGCTTTCTCAAAGCGACAGGCTCCACCGGCTTTACGCAGCTTCTGGGAGTCAGTGTGCAGTGGTTTATATCAGTCCTGAGCCCATCTGAGGACAATGAATCGTTGGATTTGACAAAGCTTGTGAGGTTCATCATAACAAATCTTTGTAGAGAGTTTTGTTTAAGACACGTATGGGCAGTAAACGAGATCAGTGTTTCCCAAACATGTTCCTGGAGGCACACAGAGAGTACACATCTTCAGAGAACCAGGTAAGAATGATCTCCAACCAGGAACAGGGTTGTGAAACACTGAACTAGATGTCTTTGATTAGAGCATTACATTCCACTAAGGAGGGGTTTCTCAAATCTGGGCCCTGGTGGGCCACTGGTCTGCAGAGTTTGACTTTAATCCTAATAAGACATGGGAGCAAACTAACTGACCTATCGGTAAGCCCCGGCCCACTTAGTTACTGTTGCTCCCTCGGACAAACAAACAGAGCTGCTCATTATCTTACAATGACAGCTGCAGTGAAAACCTTTTCCCACGATGTTTTTGCACAATATTGGACACTGAAGGCCACCAGATGTGAATGAAAGAGTGATTTATAAAATATTTAATAATAAAATACGGTGGGAGAAGTGGGATACGTCTTATATTACGGTTGCAGATGACAACATGCAGGATCAACACTGTTTGCAGGGTATAATTAAATTAATGTACATTTACCAGTTTAATATGAAGAGACAGTGAAATGTAGACCTTCGTTTATGTGTTTTTGACCTACACTGTACAAGACACGATCAGTCCGTTATTTAGGCTTGTACATTAACATGGACTCAGTAACTTTAACGTTAGGTAGTTTTAGCCAGAGATAAATTGTATTGGGGTTGAATACTTGGGGATGTTTGGATTCAGGATATGTAATAAAATCAATTATATTGCCCATCCTTCTCAGGATACCTGGAATCAGTGTTACAAGTACCCCAGCCACATGGTTTTTACGTTTTTGAAGCGTAAACCCTATAAAACCGATGCAAGCTCCGCATCTTCCAATGTTTCTCTATGGCACTAAAGATGTCCGAGTTCCGCTCCCTGTGCAACTGATCCTCAACTGCCATTGGTTAGTCTGCGTTCAAGGGGAGGGGCTTACCGATAGATCAATTCAAGTCTTCAGAGTTAAAGGTAGGTGAGTTTAATCAGGGTTTGAGCTAAACACCGCAGGCTCAGATTTGAGGAACCTGCACTGGGGTCGGGGTTAAATCCCATTTACCTGCTCCTGTTCATCACATATCCTCCTGTCTACATGGATGTTTCTTGGCCAGGGTCTTTATTATATCACTTGCAATTAAAATAACAGCAGGATGAACCTAAACCAAAGTTTAGCCATGAGTTAAGGTCTCTTTTAGGCATTAACCGCCAGAAATGGAAGGAAAGGTAAGAATATTCATTCAAACGGAGATGTCGCGCTTCTCTGGAGATGAAATCTTTGATTATTGCGAACAGATTTTCAATCCAATCTCAATTAATTTCCAATTGAAACGCTGTTCCAGGAGACATGCTGTTTTCCCTTTCATCTGAATGCCGTTCCGTTTGTCGAGTCTTGAGAACAACGCTCTACATGCATCAATTGTCGTTTATTAGCAGCTCGTTAGGTGGAAAGGAAAGAAAATATCTGATCTCACAGAGCTACGGAGCATGTCTCAGCGCAGTGCAGTGAAGGTCAGCGAATGGGAGCTTGTTTCTAGGTGTTAGGAAAGCACGTGTCGGTCAAAGTAACGAAGCAGGACCACTGACATGTGGGAGAAGACAGACAACTTCAGCATGACCAATCCACCATGCAAACCCCCCGACAAACTGTGCACATTTTGATTGACATGCACCACTTTTTGGTCAAGCAGTACAGCGGAGAACAGGGCATTCGTTCAGACCACAACAAAAGAGAAAATAAGAAGAAAAAAAACGGTCCAAAACATAGAACATAAGGAACTAAAAGCAGAATCTTATCATAGACACGCAAATGCAGCTATCATTTTTTTTCTTCGTACTCTTGGGTATTGTGACTAGCGTCTGTATCATTTTTTGATAATGTGAAGATGGTTATAAAGAAAAAACACACCAACCTTCTCGCAGCTCTGAGGGATGTAGGGAATTGATGCGCAAACAAAATAAAATGAGGAGAAAAACAAGGGAAAATACAGAGAGAGTAAAATAGGCCACATTCAACCCAGAGAATTGCTGCTAGAGACAGAATGTCTAGGAAAGAAAAGTGTGCTGCATTTTACAGGCCTTTTATTGCGCTGCCCATTAAACGATATGACACAGGTCCAGTTATGAGCTTTACATGCCATCAGTGGTCTGGACTGACTTTCTTCTGGGGTTTTGATCATGCCGTATTTGAGAAACACATTGGTTCTTCATGTAAACCGCATGACTGGGACCTGTGCATGAATATATCCGCACTCTTTAAAGCAGTAACGTGTTTGTTTGAGCAGCGCTGGACATCAGGCCATCAAGGTTTATATATAAAATGGAACATATTTTGGCAGCAGTTTATGACACATTCGGGCTTAAAGTCAACATGAAATCATAAGCACCCTTTTCTGACTTATACCGGACATTTGGTGGCTGATGACCTAAAGTAAGCAGGTGTTTTTAAGTTTACCATCCAATCATTTCCAAAAATCAAGGCCTTTTTCTTGTTTTAATATGAAACGCATCACTTTTGGAGTAAAATTGGCTGTGAACGCAGTTTCATGTTGACTTTAATGTGCAAAGATTATACAGATATTCAATCAAAAGTCAATATCATAGAGCATTTTATATTTATACAGAGGAGTGATTCTTCAGTTAGAAGACCTTCTGACTTAATTCAATTGAATATTATACAAATATGTTGGGGAAGATTAACGTTTATTGCTAAAACAAAAAAGGATTTCAAATAGTGACCAATTAGGTAATAACATCGAAGTTATTTTCCAATCATGATGTAAAAACTTTAAAATAATTTCATTTTAAAATGTCCAAAAAAACCACGTATAAACTCAAATACTTGACAGCAGTGTTGAGTAGTTATATCGCAGCTCTCTGACATAATTAATATCAGGCTACAATAATCTGTCCATTAAAACGACTGTGTTTTTAACGAACACTGTATTTAATCTTCCTAGCAACAGAAGACTTCACTTAATTGAAGAATCATCCCTATTCCATTACATTACAGGCTTTAACACTACATTTCAGATTAAAGATTGCACTGAATTTAAAATAAGATTATATTGAATTTTCAATTTTTTTTGCTTCAAAATAAAGTAAAGTCCATGTTTGGCAGCAAAGAGGAAAAAGACAGAGCACTGAGACATGTGCTGTAGAGAGTAAAGAGGTTAAACTCAATCCATCATTCATGTTATCTTAAGAGTCAGTTGTATTACATACACAACAAGCATTCGAGTCAATCAAGGTTAAGTTGATATTAAACACCAAATATGCAGCAAATCAAGGCTGCAGCACTTACAAAAATGCTCACGCAACCAGAGGGACCCCAACAACAATAGTGACCCGCTATTCAGCTCAATTTGTTTCAAAAGTGTGTTTTTTTGTCGGCTTTGTTTACCGCTGTGAGCTGTTCCTACCTCTGACATACAGGTTGGCAGGTGCGGAATAGCGCGTGCCGTCGTTGTTGGTCGCGACACATTCATACTTCCCTTGGTCCGATTCTTCGCTTTGTTCGATTTGCAGCGCTCCTAAACAGTGGGAGAAAACAGGAGCAGAGAAAGATAATTACAATAATATCATGAGCCATTAAACAACCTTCACTAAATCACATGCTAGGCCTATTTCGCTCTACGAATGGCATTGTTTGTTCACTTTAGATCTCCGTAAGGGTCAAGGCTAAAGGCCTGCCGCTATAATGATGCTTAACCCTGAGAGGCGACATCTGCAGGCGTGCCTCGCATTGGAGAGCTCGGTATAGACTTAACCAGTTTATGCAAGCTAAGCTCCTGGAAGCTGGGGGTAGAAATGTTTCCCCTTAAAATGTCTAATGCAGTGTTTCATTCTCTAGGCCCGATGCATCATGGGAAAGCAATTTCGGCCGTAAAGATGGATTTCACAGTAGATCCGCGATGCATATTATGATTTTGGAGTCATTTCGAGGTGCTTAAATCGCGAGCTCGTATCTCGCCCTGCTGACTATCTTGGCGCCGGCCTAGAGAAGAGCGTGGCCAGCACTGCAGTAGACATTCGAGAGGGCACACAGAAAGGAACCAAAAGAAAAGAGACTTTGCAGCATTAATTATCTCGGACATTTTACAACCACATCAATGGAGAGGAAAACATACAGTACAAGATACATGTTGCAGGGTTTCTAAAGGCACTTAATCGTACGGGTGGTTCAAAATCGTTTGAGCTTTACTGTTTAAAAAAACAGCTGTGGTAATAATAATAATCAATAATAATACTGATCGATTATTAATTGAGAGGTCTACAAAAGGTGATGGGGAGGGGGTTAGCCCTGCAATATTATAACACATCTCACAGGACTGTTCATTATGGTAATGAGTGAAAACTGCAATACAGCAGCATATGGCTCAAATAAAAAAGGTTTACAGTATACAAAAGCAGCATAAAAGGGGAGGACAATTAAAAAATAATAATTTGGTGTTCAATTCAATTCAAATTGACTGATCGATAAAACGGCCAAGGACTTCAGTTGGTGGAAGTCAGTAAAAATTGCACAAAAAAATGCACTGCTCGAATCGTTAAAAATTGGAGAAGAAAAAAATCTGTTGGGAGAATTATCGTTACCTATACATAAACCTCATGCAAATCTTTCCAAAGAACAAGAAATGTGTGTCGGCACAACTTACAACCTTTTGACAACCCTTAGCTGAAAAACAAAATGCAATTGTATTAGAGGTCAAAATTCAAAACGGCTTGCGCCGCCAAGAAAGCAACCAATCACTGCCGTAGCTTTGAGCTAAAAATGACACCCATAAAAATCCACCAATGGGATCAGCAGTGTGGTGTCACATGACCCAGGGAAAAAGGTTTCTTGCAATGCACCGAAGCGCCGCCTCATGAGGAGCTTGACCAAAAAAAACACAAAAAACGACACAAAACGGCCACCTCGGTTTCATCTGCCAGACCCACTGTTAGCTTTTCCCCAACCCTGAAGAATGGAAAAAATAAAAACGTCAAAAAAGAAAACAGCCTTCAACCCAAGAAAAGCAAGAAGGAAAAAAAAAAACAGGTGGTGGAAGGAAAAAAGCACCGCAGAAACTTTATCAAAAAAGTGGTTGTTTGGGCTTTTTTGGCTCCTTTTGAGAAGGGTACAGGTAGAGGAAAGCAAATGGAGGACGAAGAGCAAAAAAAAAGAAGTTTGTAAAGACAGAAAGATGCTTTTTGGGGAAAAATCGTGGCAGAGAGGTCTCCGGCGTGTCTCCGACGTCTGGGCTCATGTGCAGCTGAACAAGAACACAGCTAAGGGGGGAAAAATGTTTGGCTGTTTTAGTTGGA
>QVTF01022372.1:70000-75000 GCA_003573665.1 Oxygymnocypris stewartii | reverse complement strand
CCTCAGACTACCAAATAATTGCACTAAACATAATGAAAAAAAAAGTATTTACAGTTTTTATAACCAATTCTTACTATGCAAAAAAGAAGTATACTTAGGCCTTTGGTGTTATGTTAAAAGCATTTTTATACTCATACCTTTTCTTGATTTAATATTTTGAATTGTTTTTAGCTTTATTTTCATTTAAATGTTTAGTTTTTAAATGTTGTATGCATTTGTCATGTTTATTTCATGTCTTTATCTTCTTAAATGTGTGTATATAATATGTATAGTTTTAACTTTTAATTTTAGTTACTTTTTCTTATTTGTAAGCCGCTTTGGATAAAAGCGTCTGCTAAATGACTAAAAGAAAAGAAAAAATAACTGTTCTGTTCTGTCTAATCGTCTCTCTGTGCTCATACTGAATTTTAATGCAGCCAAATTCTCAATAAAACTGTTTTACTTTATATATTTGACTGTTTATGTTGTCAGTCAACAGGATAAATATGAAATAATGACTGAAACACGTCCCTTTAAGAATTCATAACCAGCTCTCCCCTTCCAAGAAGCTAGTCTGCACAAAAATACTAATTTATAATTTTATTGAGCCGTTGTCTGATGAAATCAAATAATACACAATATAAGACAAGACAATTCCAGTGCTATGATTTCTTCTATATTTGCATGTACATTTAGAGAAGCAATAATATCCGTTTTAACTGAACGGGCTCCTCTCAGACACTTGCTGAACAGAGCAGATGCAGAGAAAGCGCGCTGATCTCGCGCTGTTGCGGCGATCACAGAGACACTCTGAGAGACTCGATTTGTCACTAGTTGCTTTTTTTTGGAAAACAAAAAGTTGCTATGGGGGTCTACAAAGGTGCTAAATGTCGCTAAGTTGGCAACACTGCACGCATTTCGTGTTAATATAAGGTATACGATATAAGCCTAACGGGTGTGTCTTTTGTTGAACCACATAGAGTTTCTGAGTCGCGGATAATTTTTTTCTTTTCTCGAATGGCTGGACGCACCAGTGCGCCCTGGGATTTTTGTTAGTCGCACCCGTGAGAAATTAGGTCGCACTCTAGAGCCCTGACACACACACACACACACACACACACACACACACACACACACACACACACACACACACACACACACACACACACAGATATCTCCTGGGATTCACTTTCCATCAACCTCAGTTCAGGAATAAAAAAACAAAAACACAGCTTACAAAGATATACCGTATCTTTCACTGTCATAACTAACTCCACTGCATTTTACCGGGCTTTTGGATCATTTGTGTAAAATTTGATTACAAGTTCAATGAAATACTGTATATTTACTTCAGAATAGAGCAAAAGAGCCTCTATGATATCTGCTGTATAACTATACAGATCCAGCTTGCATGTTGACAGTTCCAGGGCCATTTTCTCTTGTTTCCAGAAAACAGTGAAGGATTTGAATGAACGTATGATAGACAACGGAATAATATCCCTGTCTAAATAGTGATTATGACACTTCAGCGCCTCAGAGGGAGGCATCTGCTGTAATGGTGGATTTTATACAGCTCATAAAGAGCTTGAAACGCTCCTCATTGTCTCGGAAATCATTGTAATGCTCGTTCAGAGTCCTGCGATTCAGTGAAGATGTCCTTAATTTATGCCAACCTAGTGCCAAGGTCTGCGTTTCGAAATTCATCCATCTCAAGGTTTAATCCATAATTTAAACACCTCAGTAAATGGAAATGATCTCAGTATAATAGGGCACTCAATTGTAATGAAAATAATGTCACAATGCAAAAAAAACAGTTTAATGCAAAACACAGTTTTGATTTTGAGGGGGACATGTTCTTTGCATGTTTCATCCCTTTGAAATAAAACACAAAAGCAGCAGCAGCTGATCTGTGATGTCTAGAATCGCCTGATATTTCCCATGTTATTCATTTAAAACACTTCCAGTAATCATCCCTTGGGCATGAACACACATTTCCATATCTTTGTGCAAACATTCGACTCTAAATCCTCTCGTGACCTTCACAGGCTGTGAGCTACATAAAGCAGTGTATGAGGGTCTAATATTAGATCGTCTGCGGTGTTAGGCATCGTGCGTTTGAAGGTACTTGGCAGCTAATGTTACGTGTCAGTCTGTTTTCCTAAACATGCAGGTATATAATTTACAATAAAAGCTGCTGAGGGATAATTTTGATGTCTAACCATTACTTGCATTTGACCCCACAAGCTGATAGTTTAGCTGCCTTCACAATGATGCACAACTGAATTCTGCTTAACATGGTTTAGCAATTTACCTCACTTCTGTACTTCTGTGCATCATGTATGCCAGCTATTTAACCTCCACGCACAACACCTACTTATAATGTGCAATATTAAAGGAAGGGTGTGATCGACTAAGCACTGGAGTGCCCCAAGGTTCAGTACTAGGCCCACTAATCTTCTCAATGTACACTGCAGCAATTATAAAAAGCACATGACTTTTGCTATGACTGTTACCTGCATTTGTACCCAAGGCCTAGATTTTCTGGGTAACCTTTTACATTTACGTTTCTGGGGGACTTTTGACATTTGCTTCTAATAGCTATGGGCCCTTTATTATAAATGGCTTGTGTTTTCCTCTTTTGTCAAATGAATGAATGCACTAAATGATTTAATGTGAATGTTGGCTTACTGTTTCATCTTATACATCTGTCAGCGGTGTTCAATTTATGGAAATAATGGAAATAATGTTTATGTTTAATGTTTATGGAAATGCCAACACATGACATATGAGACACTTATCTAAAGCTCAGCACAATGCTAATTGCGTACTGGCTGTGGGTGTGTGTAAGTCTTTAAAGCAATGCCAAGGTCGACGTGTGAATCAAGCTCCTTAAAACGAGCCAAATTTCACCTGCCATAAAGCCAAGTGCCTGCAGTCAACCTTAGAGGAACAGAGGCAATGTTGGTAATAATTATCGAACGTGACAATCCATGCCGCTCAGGCTATATGTATTGTTGGACATCAGAATATGCCTGTGAGACTATACATTATCTCTCCTAAGAGGAATCGATCTTTGGTCTCTGTTGTACAATACAGCACCTCAAATTATTCTTCCACCAAAGCGGCAAGAACTCGACAAGTTCAGTCAAATACATTCGTCCTTGGTCCTCTCCGGGCATGAGGGATGCTTTTCCCTGGGATAAGTTCTATTCAAAATTCATCAAACTATCAGCAAATGACTTTATGTAGCTCCGCTGTATAATTAAATATGGATTTCTGGAGTCTGGCATTGTTTTAGCAGCACTTTCCATGAATACATGCACTTTGGTGTCGTTTTCTTTCAGAGCATAAGAGGTGCACATCCAATACGGTTTTCTCAAAATCAAATCAAATCAAATCACTTTTATTGTCACATCACCACAGCACAAGTGCCTTGGTGAGTGAGATTCGTATGAGCGTGCTCCAGACAGTGCAGAAAAACAACAAACAATTTACATATGGACAGTACAAATTTACAGACTGTACAGAAGACAATGTGCAAAATACACATACATATACTCAGTACACTTAGTGTACTATAAAGACATACTCAATTATCAACGACACATTATACACCGTATGGGCACATCTACATTATGTACAGTATCTATACATAATGTAGTCTATACATAGTAATAATGTGAGGTGCAACAGATTATAAATTAACAGCAGATTGGTTGAGCAGCAGATAGATGTGCAAAGGTGCAACAGATTATTCATATGCAGTGTCGTGGATGTGCATTGTATGGTGTCCAGTGATAGCAGATGTGTTAGTGCAGTGTGTGCGTGTAGTCCAGTTGAACGGTGTTAAAGTGCAGTGCATGGCATGTTGTGTGAGTGGGAGTGGGAGTGTAATGTAGGGTGAGTTATCTCTGACTGTTCATTAGCCTGATAGCCTGAGGGAAAAAGCTATCCCTCAGTCGGCTAGTGCGGGATCGGATGCTGCGGAAACGTCGCCCTGAGGGCAACAGAGAGAGCAGTCTGTGGGACGGGTGGCTGGAGTCTTTTATAATCCTCCGGGCTTTCCTTGTACACCGCCTGGTGTAGATATCCTGGAGGGAGGGAAGCTCACCTCCAACAATGTGGCGGGCAGTTCGCACGACCCTTTGCAGAGCCCTGCGGTTGCCAGCGGTGCTGTTTCCAAACCAGGCGGTGATACAGCCGGTCAGGATGCTCTCCATGGTGCAGGTGTAGAAGGATCTGAGGATGCTGGGGCTCGTTCCAAACTTCCTCAGCCGCCTCAGGAAGAAGAGACGCTGATGTGCCTTCTTCAGCACTGCATCTGTGTGAGCAGACCATGTGAGATCCTCGGTGATGTGAACGCCGAGGAACTTAAAGCTGCTCACCCGCTCCACAGGTGTCTTGTCGATGGTGATGGGTGTGTGTTCTCTGCTCTGTCTCCTGTAATCCACCACCAGCTCCTTGGTCTTGTCGATGTTGAGTGAGAGGTGGTTCTCCTGACACCATTTAGTCAGGGTACTCACCTCCTCTCTGTAGGCCGTCTCATCGTTGTCGGGGATCAGGCCTATCACCGTTGTGTCGTCTGCAAATTTGACGATGACATTCGAGCTGTGTGTAGCTGTACAGTCGTGTGTGTACAGGGAGTACAGGAGTGGGCTGAGGACGCAGCCCTGCGGTGCACCAGTGTTGAGGATCAGGGGAGATGATGTGTTGTTGCCAATTCTGACCACCTGATTTCTGCCTGTCAGGAAGTCCAGGATCCAGCTGCACAGAGATCTGTTCAGTCCCAGAGTCTGGAGCTTCGCAACCAGTGTGGCAGGCACTATAGTGTTAAATGCTGAACTATAATCCACGAACAGCATCCTCACATAGGTGTTCTTATTTTCCAGGTAGGAGAGAGCAGTGTGTAGGGTGAAGGCAATAGCATCGTCTGTGGAACGGTTACTGCGGTATGCAAATTGTAGTGGGTCCAGTGAAGCAGGCAGCACAGAGCAGATGTGTTCTCTGACGAGCTTCTCAAA
>QVTF01022372.1:45000-65000 GCA_003573665.1 Oxygymnocypris stewartii | reverse complement strand
TGTTATTTTCCTCTTCTTCGTGTGACACTTGTTCTGTGATAATAAAGGTTATCTTTTACATTTGGCCGCGTGGTAAATGACAGGCGGCTAATCCGGCCACCGGCGTGTTTATCAGTGCGTTCCAGCTGCCGTATAATCTTGTGAGCTCTTTCGCTGAGATGGAGGGGAAAAAGCTGCAGTGTTTCCATCAATCATGTCTCTCGTACCTCAGAAATTTGACCTGTACAGTTTTGAACTGTCCGTTTTTGTTAACTACGTTCATTGTGCTGTTTAATTGAGTTAATTGTTTAGTTGATCTGTTACTATTTTTGTGACTAGTTAATTTGGGTCTTTTCAGTACACTGGTTAATGTAAGATTAGTAGGCTACTTTAATTATTAGCTTAATACGCTGTGTAACCCAGATTGTGTAAATCAGACCAGCATGGCTTTTGCGACCTGTTAGCATAACTTTAAGAAAAGGAGATAGGTAAGCTTTTTGTATTTAAGTTTAGTTTCCTTGTTAGTTACAGGTAAGGAGTGCCAGCCACCCGTGTATTTTATTATTAATGAGAGTAGTTTAGGTTGGACGTCGGATACGCTGAAGCTAGGCTTTATTTCTACATTGTTGTTTGGTAGTTAGATTAGTCTGTTTGGGGTTTGATAATTAGGGTTGTTTTGCTTTTGATAATTTCTTTGTTTTGGGTGTCACTCATTATTCTCATAAACTATTTAGAGAACGTATATCGATGATTGTAATTAGTACCTCTCTAAATAAATTCAACTTGTGATAACAATGCTTGCTCGCCTCCCGGACGTCAGTTGTGTCTCACTTAAATGTTACGCAACATCCCCAAAAATGATCTACCTCGTAACAACAGGTATGCCAACTGAGAGCAGATGCTCACCAGTGTCTGGACATGGAGAACAGCGCTGCACGTTTGCCTGGACGTTACATGATCGTCATATGAAAAAAATAAAGATGTCAGATTCACGCTGAAAGCTCTCAATTCATTTCTCGCATCTTTATGAAGGCCATATTAAGAGAGCCGTTCACTCGAGAACTAAAACATTCATAATTTACTCTAAATCTAACTCTAAACACTTATGTTCTCTCACCATTTTTTTTGTCCATCCATTGAAACTTTATTTTATCAACAAAAAAAAAAGATATGGTAAAAATAATCAAAATACGAAAGTCTTCTGAAAAGTCTTTTTATGAAACACAGAAATACTCTAGGCTTTTATTCACACATTAACATCGATTATACCATTTTTTTATCGTGTTTGATGAGATTTTCACTACTGATCTTACATTTCACTACGGATTATATTCTGTATAATTGAGTATGTGAAAAATTGAACCTTGAATCCTTGAATATTTCTGTTGCAAAGATTAACACAATTACTATAGGTTTGTAAACAGTGATGTACCTTAGGGTTCGGTGTATGGCCCTCTTCTCAATATACAGTTTTTTTTATCGTATTTGATGATATTTCTGTTGCAAAGATTAACACAATTACTATAGGTTTGTAAACAGTGATGTACCTCAGGGTTCGGTGGATGACCCTCTCCTCTTCTTAATATACAGTTTTTTTTATCATATTTGATTATATTTCTGTTGCAAAGATTAACACAATTACTATAGGTTTGTAAACAGTGATGTACCTCAGGGTTCGGTGTATGGCCCTCTCCTCTTCTCAATATACACGAAGACTTAAGTACATTCTTTTAAAGTATATTGTTATGTAATACGTACTCCGTTTAAAGGCATGCGGAAGTATACTTTATTTATCTATAGACATGTCTACCTCATTTTAAATATAAACTGGCTATTTATTCTAATTAGAAATTTAAACAAATCGTGACCTGATATGGTATATAATGTCATCTAGGTATTTTAATAAACAAATTAATAAACAACTCTGGACACAACCTCTAACACAAACAGCTGTTTTTACAGAGCAGACCTGAGAGCTGTTACAAACCTCTTTGGTAAACCATTAATCTATGCACTATAGTTATGATATGAAACATAAGCATCCAGATGTTTTTATCACGAGCGCATCAGTCCTCCACAGATTCTCTCGGCTGTTGGTACAGTAGATAAGTGCTCCTCGTGGACTCTCTGATAGTGTGCAAGTTCTTATAAACGCTTATTGATCGTCTGCACCGGCGAACTGATAAAGTCTATCGATCAGCTCTGAATGACGACAGAAAGACCCAAGTGCTTAGAAAACACTCACACTAAACCATCATAAAAAACAGCATCATTAACTCTATATAGATACTCTATCATATTTGATACACAAAAAGGCCTTCTAGAATAATTATACAAATGTCCATTTCAGCTGGTACTTCATGTGTCTTTTTGCAGTCAAATAGTGGCAATTTTTTATCAAGTAAAGGTCAAAATAACTATCTGCAGATGAACACTTACTGGACCGAAGCAGCTCAGCTTTACTTGATTCTCCATTAATCATGTTTTAGTCTTAAATCTGATCATCAGGATCTTTTGAGGAGCGTTTGTTCCTCGGCGGAGAAATTATCTTCATCTCACATCTTCTGAGGAGCGTTTATTTCTTCATCTCTCAATCAGCATTGCATTATGTCTGGATCATTTCAATTTAATCTTAGTAAGACATATTATTGGAGAAATAGCGTGACCACTGATATTGAGATCATTTTATGTCAGTATCTGCTCTACTGTTATAAAGCTCTCATTGATTTACATTACAAGCAGCAGGATTTCAGCATCTGCACCAAATTGCATATTATTGTTCAGTCTGGGCTGTGTTTGCTCTGTATTCTCACTATATCAGACTAAAATGTTCCAGACTCTTCTTTATGCGTCCGGCTGTAGAGGGTTAACGTAAGCACTGATTCCCGTGAGAGAGTCCTGACGTCTTGAAATCTCAGGCCGTGTTTCAGATCTCTGGCTCGCTGCGTTCCTGAGATGAATGAGACAACCTTTGACCTGCAGCGGGATCAGAATGCACACATGCTGCAGCAGCTGTAGCTAATCTGCTCCTGAAATACCACACATGTGCTTCCCCTTCTGATGAAACACCGAATCAATGTGCCTCACTAGATACACGCCTCTACTCAGAGCAGAGCCTCATACTGAGAGAAAGGACCCAGAAACCACACGCTTAAGAATCGAAGAAACAAACCCGATGCGTTTCTGGACCTGTGCCCCGTGGCATCACATCCAGAGGAATTGTGGGTAATAACTGCAGGAAGCTGGGCAGCGTGGCTCCGCCCACTCAAGAGTGAGGTCTGGATGGTCCGCCCCCCCATGCCGGCTGAGAGGTTGACTCGTGTGTGTCGGGAGCGTGACACACGTCTCTAAGTGTGTGTGTGTGTGTGTGTGTGTGTGTGTGAGAGAGAGAGTGAGAGAGAGAGAGAGAGAGAGAGAGAGAGAGTGTGTGTGTGTGTGTGTGTGTGTGTGTGTGTCTGTGTCTGTGTGTCTGTGTGTGAGGAGAGAGAGAGAGAGAGTGTGTGTGTGTGTGTGTGTGAGAGAGAGGGAGAGAGAGAGAGAGAGAGAGAGAGAGAGTGTGTGTGTGTGTGTGTGTGTGTGTGTGTGTGTGTCTGTGTCTGTGTGTGTGTGTCTGTTAGTGAGAGAGAGAGAGAGAGAGAGAGAGAGTGTGTGTGTGTGTGTGTGTGTGTGTGTGTGTGTGTGTGTGTGTGAGAGAGAGAGAGAGAGAGAGAGAGTGTGTGTGTGTGTGTGTGCAGGGTGCAGCGCAAGTGTTTTTGCTAGTTTCAGCCCGACGCAGTTCTCATTTTCACGTCCTGCGCCACGTTGTTTAAACAGCAAATGCATTTTAAACTCATGGGTGTGCTGGTCTGAAAAAGAAGTGTGTTCAGGAACACTGTTGACATGTTGCTATTTTGAGGAACTGAAAAAAGACTGTGCCATAGACCATCTCAAACCTGGTCTAAAGTCAATGGCGCAATATTTTTTGTAATTTAAAGAGCGCATTAGTAGAAAATGTGCCTCTGGGCGGATCCACAATGCGCGTTCACTTTGCGTATTACACACAGGGACATGCAGCAACACACAAACATGCCAAATATTACAAATTTAAAATTTACAATAATATTCTTGTGTAGGCTACATAAATATAAAATGTCATGCATGTCAGAATAGATAGTCGGTGCGTGTATCAGAATAAGGAGTAGATCTATGAAGGTATTTTTAGGTCATAAAGATTTGCATGCGTATGGTAAGATTTGTGAAAGTGTACATAAGACTGCAAGCGCAAATAAAATTTGCAAGCGCAAAAGAAGATTTGTAAAGGTGTAAATCGCGTTTTAAGTGCAAGAAAAAAATATTTGCAGCATTTTGCTGTTACTCGTAAGTGTAATTCATGTTTTGTGAAACTGCAACTTCATGCTGACTAAATAAATATGATCTGCATTCGTATGACTTCCATTTTTCCGCGCTTACACTTTTGGCATGTTTTTTTCGCCAAAATACGGTCAAAAGCACTGCAAGCCTGTGAACAGTGATTTTCAAGTGAAAACAGCAGTTTAAAGAACTGCAAAACGGATTGACCGCGTAGAACCAATCTGTGTGTAAAAAAACAGACTGTCACATGTCTAAATGACTTGTTGTGTATGTAGGGTAAAAACTCCGCGAAATAATCCGACTTGTACAGCTCCGTCTTTCTTTCATCTGCGCTTGCAGTTTTGACCCGATTCTCTCACTAACTGAGACCCGCGAAGGGGAGGCGGGTCCACCTTCTTGTAGCCAATCAAATGAGACTCTCGCTGACTCTCCATTTACTCTTATCTGATTGGTTCAAATAAACACATCAAACGCCAAGACATGTATCTTCATTTAGTTCGGGAACGTTCTTGCTGCCGGTAATGATACTTTTATCGTACATCATGCAGTAAAAAATACATAAATACCAACTTCATTAAAACATTATATTGTATAAGCCGTGTTCCTTTAGGCTAGACTCACACGTGTTTAAACTGAATTAAGAGCTGGTGTTAAGGTTATTTGGTTTGGTTTTGCAAATTGAAATTGTATAATCTGCTTAAATGTTAAACTTTATAATTAAAATGATGTTATGTGAAAATGCTCATCACTATGGTATCAGAGTGCTACATTTTGTAAAACCTTTTTTTGCTATGCCAATAAAGCTACTTAAATCTGAATTTGCCAATTTTTCAAACCATGTCTCTGTTTATGGATTTTAACACTCAATTGTATATTTTGAAATGTCAGCATTGATTCTTCTAATAACTTTCATGTGACCGATCAAGCTATTATATGAAGCAAGAATGAGTAACAAAACTCATTGTACAAAGAGTACTTTCTTTGTGTCCAGATTTGACTAATGCAAAAACTTTGATAAATATGTATTTAATCATGTCTAAATATATATCCAAATTCAAGTAACTAATTATCTGAATCCAAAGTTCCCAGCCGCACAGCCATGTTTGTGTTTATATATAGAGAGCTAAACAGTCATCTAGTGGTTACACGATGGTATTACAGATGATAAATAGTGAATAAGTTATAGATAAATATTTTAGTAATATTTTGCAAAGTCCCCTTAAATTACAACATGTTAAAGAAAATAAATATTACTGTTGCTTCTGTTGGTTCAATTATTATTGATTTTTTTTTTTGTTAAAACATTTAACCATCCCTGATCAGTAGACAGGTGAAATTATGCCTGTATTAGGCTAGTGCAGATACTAGGCCTTCTTTAATTATCATTAAAATTATAATATTAAAATAAACTAAATATACCATATAGCCTGTTTAGCAGGAGAAGGATACTACACAGCTCGTAATTCAGTTTAAACACGTGTGAGTCTAGCCTAAAGGAACACGGCTTATACAATATAATGTTTTAATGAAGTTGGTATTTATGTATTTTTTACTGCATGTGTACGATAAAAGTATCATTCCGGCAGCAAGAACGTCCCCGAACTAAATGAAGATACATGTCTTGGCGTTCGATGTGTTTATTTGAACCAATCAGATAAGAGTAAATGGAGAGTCAGCGAGAGCCTCATTTGATTGGCTACAAGAAGGTGGACCCGCCTCCCCTTCGCGGGTCTCAGTTAGTGAGAGAATCGGGTCAAAACTGCAAGCGCAGATGAAAGAAAGACGGAGCTGTACAAGTCGGATTATTTCGCGGAGTTTTTACCCTACATACACAACAAGTCATTTAGACATGTGACAGTCTGTTTTTTTACACACAGATTGGTTCTACGCGGTCAATCTGTTTTGCAGTTCTTTAAACTGCTGTTTCCACTTGAAAATCACTGTTCACAGGCTTGCAGTGCTTTTGACCGTATTTTGGCGAAAAAAACATGCCAAAAGTGTAAGCGCGGAAAAATGGAAGTCATACGAATGCAGATCATATTTATTTAGTGTCAGCATGAAGTTGCAGTTTCACAAAACATGAATTACACTTACGAGTAACAGCAAAATGCTGCAAATAATTTTTTCTTGCGCTTGAGACGCGATTTACACCTTTACAAATCTTCTCTTGCGCTTGCAAATTTTATTTGCGCTTGCAGTCTTATGTACACTTTCACAAATCTTACCATACGCATGCAAATCTTTATGACCTAAAAATACCTTCATATAGATCCGTCTGGAGACGCGTTCAGTCTGTGCGCCTTATAATGCTGCCGTTTAAATAACGAATCCGCCCCGGGCACGAGTGCAACTCGCTCTTAAAGGGAATGACACTCTGATTGGTTGATAGCACGTTACGCCCAAAAAAACACCCATTACTCGTTAAGAGTAATCATTAAGAGACCGTTTTCCCATCGTGATACTAGCAGAAGTGGATTTGGACTCACCACGAGTGCACCTGCACTTTAGAACATGCGCTTAGATGCTTAAAATAGAACCCTCTATAATTGAACTCGCTGTTATTTTTATATTTTCACTTTTCAAGGACTGAAGCGGGTTTTAACCGCGGACGCGTCGAGGTGAAACCGGCTCCTCAACACGGCTGACGGCGGGGAGATACCCCGAACGAACGCCAGACAAAAGACAACAAAAGCACGTCTTTCTCTGCGTCCTCTAGCTGCAGACATTTCCTCAGAGCGTTTATAATTAATTTCGTTTAACGGCTGCAGATCGTTGGATGTTCTGCTGACTAAACCCGTTTGTCATTTGTGGGTTTATTTTGCGAAACCTCCTTCACACCCCAGCGGCTCCCCATCACTCATTAAATCACATTCAGTGTGTGTATGTGTGTGAGAGAGAGTGAGAGTGTGTGTGTGTGTGTGTGTGTGAGAGAGAGTGAGAGTGTGTGTGTGTGTGTGTGAGAGAGTGAGAGTGTGTGAGTGTGAGAGAGAGTGTGTGTGTGTGTGTGTGTGTGAGGAGTGAGGGGGTGTTGAGGAGAGTGTGTGTGTGTGTGTGTGTGTGTGTGTGTGTGTGTGGGGGGGAGGTAGATGGGTGTGTGTGTGGTGTGTGTGTGTGTGTGTGTTGGGTGTGTGTGTGTGTGAGTGAGAGAGTGGTGTGTGAGTGTGAGGAGGGTGTGTTGTGGTGTTGTGTGTGTGTGTGTGCGTGTGTGTGTGAGTGTGTGTGAGCGCGTGTGTGAGAGTGTGGGTCTGTGTGTGCGTCTGTGTGTGTGTGTGGGTGTGCGTGTGCGCATGTGTGCTAGTGTGTGTGTGGTGGTCCCCCCCCATGCCGGCTGAAGTGACTCATGTGTGCGGGGCGTGCACACGCTCTGTGTGTGTGTTGTGTGTGTGTGTGTGTGTGTGTGTGTGAGAGAGAGAGTGGAGAGTGTGAGTGAGAGAGTGAGCGGAGGAGTGAGAGAGAGAGAGAGAGGAGTGTGTGTGTGTGTGCGTGTGTGTGTATGTGTGTGTTCTCTTTTGTATTCTGTGTGAACAGCTGCTCAGGACTAGTGATATGTTCTTGTGCTTCTTCACAGAGCGCGGCTCACTCAAGCGCTTCATCAGCACATCTAATCATAACATTTCATAATATTCTTATTCAAAACCGTGATTAAAAAAAATAGAAAAAGCAAATAAAACAAATAATGATGATGATAATAATCCTGGCAAAACATGCCATCGATAAAACGAAAATCATGCAGTTTTTTCTCCACTGACGCCATGCATTCTGGGTACTTGTTTTCTACAGGCGCTCTTCATGGTGTGCCGCCCCGTGACTGCATTCGGCCGTAATTACACAGCGGAGAGTGGAGCTTCTCCTCTCGAGAGCGTCATTAGATGAATTAAGGGCGACCCGGAGGAGGGCGGTTCATCTAGCAGAAAATGACTCCAATATGCAGAGTATCAAAACCGTCAAATAAGAGCCCTTCACTCCCGCGTAAACCCATTAGCACCTCCTCGACGCCAGCCAGCGCTCAACAAAACCAGCACAACACAAACACATCCACAGCTCCAGTCCCAAACATCCCCGACAAAGCCAACGCACGTCTTGGAAAAAACACAACACATAGACTCTTCCAATCATGTTTATAAATTACAACGCCCCCTAAGGCTGTGTTGCACAATTAATCAAAATAAAACACAAACTGATATGTCTGAGCACATCGGAAAGGCTGATTTAATTAAACAAATATATGCACTTAGTGAACAGAGTGAAAACACATAACTGTTTTCAACTTGTGATGAGGAGTGCGTATACATCACTTGTATAGCGCTATACATATAGTGCTTATAAATCACTATATATACAACTATTATTATTATAATAATATGCTTTTCCCAAGGTGGTCTCTACTAATCAGCTACATCTGGTGTGTGGTGTTGATGCTGCTCCAAGAACAGGGTTTGAAAGCACTAATAATAACGCTTTTTCTGGGTACTTAAAGCGCTTTACATAGAAGGGGGGGGGGGTGGGGGTCTCCTCGTCCACCACCAGTGTGTAGCATCCACTTGGACGATGCAACGGCAGCCATATTGCACCACACACCAGCTACAGGTGGAGAGGAGAGAGAGTGATGAAGCCAATCAGTGGATATGGGGATGATTAGGAGGCCATGATGGTCAGAAGCCACTACTGTAAGTAATTAGATGCTCTTTGCCATCGACTTCACAGCGTCATAGTATAGCATCACATAGATGCCTGTTCAGAGCAGTGTGTCCATCTTTCCACATGATGGCCAGAACATGTAAGAACAGAAAACCTGAAGAATGGAATCAGAACGAACTCAAAACGATTGGAGAGCTCTAGAAATAAATTCACCACAACAACAAGCAGCAGCAGCAGCTCAGGCTTCCCTGAGAATAAAATGAATGAGGAAAGCACCACAGCCATCCGTAGGGATCGATATCCATATCCACTCAGACCAACACGCCATCCGTCAGCGGTTCTGTACAACTTATACTGTGCAATTACCCATCGCCTCCTCTCCATTAATTACACACGAGGATAGATCAATAACGTCTTCAATTATGAGAATAAATAACTCGTCATTATCTGTTCTTCCATTTCTGTGATGAATAGCATCGGCGGAAGGAGGGGGTCGCGTACAGAAACTTTCCTCGAACAAAGCCACGCCGGCTTTATGTGCTGTCTCAGGTCCTTTCCATTCTCCAGCTCAAAGAAAGGTTCACCTGGGTTGTGAGATAAGTCAGCATGTTTGCAGCGGTTGAAAGGCCCTTCGGAAACGTCTGAAAGCGCCGGCGGGCCACTCGGGTCTCGGGTCGTGTGCATTGTGCTACGCTAGCTTTCTTAAACCCTTTCACTTTCGAAGCAGCTGTCAGAACACCAAACAACCGGCACAGCAGTTTCCCTGGCCGTGAACGCACCTCGCTCAAAGACGCAGAGGCAGCAACTCGTCTGGACGGACGTCAATGCCTTTAGGATTTCAAACGGCACCTCGGCGGACTGTGTGCCGAAGATTACGCCTCCGTTCAAAGCAAAAGTCGAGGGACGGTCGTTGGAGTCGTCAGAAGAAAGGTGCCGGCGTTCTGGCACGGATATTTCCGGATTAGCATAAAACAGGCTTTGTCCAGACACTTCAACTGCAGGCAGAGAATGGTGTCATCAGTCACAATCGCACTGGCTTCTCTCTGGATTTGCCAGAGTTCCTCGAGCTCCGCTACGCTTTGGATCGGCACAGACACTGAGCAGCTGTTGGACTTTCCCTCCATGACACAACAGAGCAGAACGACGCTCATCTGTCCTCAATGCAGAGATGAGGCTATAAGAGCTCTTATCAACTAAATGAAGACACAGGCAGTGTGTTTAACATCATAACTTTAACTCTAAACAACTACTGATCGGCACACTCGCGAATAAAATGCAAAACTGGGCAGATGTTGATCATCAACCTCAGGAGGAAAAATTATCATACGAGTGTTTTTATTTAAATTCATACTCTGCATTCCCCCATTTTGGGAATGAATACAATTTTAAAATCTGATTTCTGTCTTCTTGATTCGTACGTTTTAATTGAAAATACATCTAAATAAACTTTAAGTATGGCACTAGAGTTAGCAATAACATATAAAGCTGTTACTCAATAGTGTCTAAATAGTTTGGAACCAAATTATGTGTATCTGCTACTGCTACAACAACTTACATTTTACATTAATTAAAATTATTTATTTTCTTACTATAGCTTTCTTTAAAGTGTTGATGGTTGAGTTGGAAGGCAACACTTCCATTAGTTAACATGAATTTACAATGAGAAATATGCCAGAAGCATATAATCGTAATCTTAGTTAATGTTGATGTCAACATTTACCAATGCATTATTAACATCAAATGTTGTTATCTGTTGCTAACCTTTTAATATTATTTAATGGACTTAATTTAACACTAACAATGAGAAGTTTAATAAATGTATCTATTATTAATTTAATATCTAAATATCTCTAGATTAAACAAAAATACTGTAATAAATGTATAGCTCATTTTAAGTCAACTAGTTACCAAATTAGCTATATATATGTTCTAGAAGTAAGTAATTTTTTTTTTTTTGTAATATGGAAAAATAATGCAATAACAGGGATGAGCACACATTATATTTTTGGTCATTAAAATGAGTTAACTAATACATTTCATAATGTTATGAATACATATTAATGCATCTGACTGGACCACAATATTTAGGATCATTGCTGGATGTATAGATGATAATGTGGAGACTGGCCCAAATCCCCATTTGGTGTTTTTAAATGAGTTACTCTTATATATACTGTATATGGGTGTTTTCAGGACGGGACGTGGGGGTGCTGTAGCGTCGGCGTTGATGATGTTCTCCGGCTGACTGTGAGAGTGGACACCAAATGGACATCAGGTCACAGCACATTGAACTAAATGAATGCAGTTAATCTCTCTGATGTTGCTCTATTGTTGGTGTTCTGTTACAAAACAAAAAAAAACACCATAAAAGCTAAATTACAAGCAGCATAGCATCAATCCACGTGACTCGTGCGCTATATCCCAAGCCCTGTGAAGTCACAAGTTGGCGTTTGACCCAAAATAAGTTAAGTTTTCACTCATTATCTCCCCCTCCGCTGAAGTGCTAGCATCATATGTGCATCAGGTTGGATGGCTATGAATACACTTTCTTTTTTTATTTTTATGGAAAAAGCAGCTTGAATGTTCTTCTAAACATCTCACACGTGTTTCCAACAGTGAGTAATTGGTAACAAGACTTTTTTTTTTTTTTTTTTGAGGTGAACCATTCTGTTAAATTTGTTTCTCTGAAAAGTACTCGCGCTGCAGCAACATCCGCGCTTCTCCATCGCAGGGATCTTTTGTTTTCTTTGACGCAGAATGCATTGTGCCTGTGACCTTGTTGGCATACATGGGCCTGAAGTGCCTGGCCAGTCTGTGAAAGGCCCGAACGCATTGGTCCCGCTTCAGTGGGTGCATTCATGAATAAGACATGACCCATATTCCCACACAACACAAGCACGGCCCATTGAATGCCATGTTTTTAGGGGAAGAAAAGTATGTCGTGGCTTAAGACGCTTGTTTTCGACATGATATCTTACGGCAGAATATGTACTAGTTTTGTGTCATTATTCATGCTGCTTGCCCACTGGCTGAATGTGCAGTAATTACTACAACTCGGCTTCCTTCATTTATATTATGTGTTTAGGGCTTTCTGTTCGTAATTATAACATTCTCATTTAGAGCGTCATCCCAGGTGAGGCTCGGAGAGAGAAAAGCACAATCATACTGCCTTTATAGAGCATATACTGCTCCAGTGTGTGAGTTCAGATGAGACGCAACGCTTTGTGCTCAACATGACCTTCTATTCCAGTGTGACGAACCAGCGTGTTTAATCTTATTGGATTGGAGAGCCCGAGTTAAGACGTTTAACATCACATCTGATGAAGGGTAAAATAATCAAGTTTATTCCCACCATGGTCACTTCAACATGTAACCTTTTACCAAAAATCTCATTTCCAAGTATAAAAGCAATGTCTTTGGTTTTAACGGCTTGGATTGTAATTAACATCTATTGTATCTCCAGGTAAATAGTTAGAGTCTCGCAGACAGGACAGCTCTCGTTATTAAATCACACTTTCATCACCGAAGATCTATGAAATATGCAACATACATTATTTCAACAAAGTATTAGTGAAAGACTTCTTGAACTAATCAAACTATATTGAATAGATCTCAAACTGCATATTATTTCTGACAGATATGAGAAAATATTCAGTAACATTAATCACTGTTGTTATGTTTAGGTTAATTGACAAAGCTGAATAAAATACAAATGTCCCAAAAAAATTAAAAAGGTAACTACCCGAAATAAGCTGATGTACTTTAATTACTAAAGCTATTAATTAATTAAATTAAAACTGTATGCAAATGTTAAAAAACATAATACAATTATTATTATTAATAATAATACATTAAAATAATTAAACGTATATACTTAATATTAAAGCACATATATTGAAAAAACTAATTAAATATGAAAAACTACTAATTACAATATTTGCTATTTCAACATAAATAATAAATGCTACATTCAAAACATATAATATAATACTTAATAAATGCTATAATAATAACACTGATGTATTAATAGTTCTGAAAGCACTGATATTACGACACAATCTGGGTCAATATCATCGTCTAAATATAAAGGGGGTCTACTGCACATCTGTAATAAGGTAAGATATTGAATATTGAACATGCACGACCGAGGCGTATGTTTCTCAGACACACAGATGACAGGGATGTCTCTGAGTTATGAAGGACACGTTCTGCTGTATGTTCTGTAACATCGCTCTCGGTCTCTCCAGCTGTTCACATCATATCTGTGCAGACAGCAGTATATACTGTAGTGTGCACTGAACACTGGACCAGTATCTCAGACTCCCCCCTGATTGAGTTCTGCTGTGCTGCGACGTGTGTGTGTGTGTGTGTGTGTGTGTGTGTGTGTGTGTGTGTGTGTGTGTGTGTGTGTGTGTGTGTGTGTGTTTTCCAAGCGACGCGCTGCTATTGTGTTGCAGGTTTTATCAGGCTTGAGCTGCAAACAGCAATACTCTCCCTGGCTACAAAGGAGGGAGAAAATAAGAGAAAGCAGAGGGAAAATGCTTTGCCAATAACCATGCTAATGTTTAATATTCTTCCATTTTAGGTCTGGCAGAATCTTTCTCAGGCCAAGCAGAGGGCTGTTTTATTTAGTAGCCGCGCTTCATCATTTCATTAAAAGATAAGTCGTGTAAAAGCCTTTCGTTGGGTCCGAATGGTAAAAACTGGGAGAGGAGAGACCTTTCACTCCGGTTTCTCCACACAGACACTGACACGTCCAAGGCCACTTTGTAAGAAATGTTGTAAATGTAGCATAAAATTAGAGTTATATTGATGATGTCGAAGCTAGCGAGCGGGAAAGCCTGTCTGCTAATTAGATTATTAATCACCCCCGTTAAAAAGCCCCAAGGTCAGTGAGAGCTGAAGGAGCTTTTCCATTTTTCACGCTCCGCTTTTCTAGAAATAAAACATAATTTTCTGCATTGGCCAACTACTCAAGCGACACACACACACTGAAGAAAGATACCAACATACCTGAGAAGGCAATGAGAGAGCAAAGGTTAGCGCGGAGGTTTGGTCGTAAACCTACCACGTAAAACAGTGAGTCGTGTGGTGGCGCTCGTCTCCCCAACACTGTTGGAGGCGACGCATTCGTAAATGGCTTCGTCACGCGGCGTCCGCAGTGGCTGGATTCTCAGAACGGAGCCCGATCCATCATCGAACTCTATGACCTACAGGTGCGAGAGACAAGATATGTTACGCAAGTTTTTTTCCCACAGTTGATGATGGATAATCATGCTCTCACACACACAGAGCTCTGGACAGATAACGGACACCGTGGCACAATATTCATTTACGCAACAATACGAACACAGGACACAGAAACAGTCTGGTTAAGATCTGCGATTGTGGCTTCCTCAGAAACTGATATTTTAGAGATCTCTCTTCCTGAAGCCCAGCGAACACCGATAGAGTTGATCTCATGTCGTGTCCTTAACAATTGTTTCTTATGAAAATGTGTTCGATATGACTCCGATTTTAGCTGATGATCACAAATGACTGTCTGTGCAAAAAAAAAAAAACGTTTATTCAAGTCTGTCGTTAGTATGACTCTTTTAAACACATCAGTTCATCATTTTAGTATGCATTTTTTTAAGCATATTTTTGTAAATCATCATAAATAATTAGCATAAACCCTTTGGTGTGTACATAGGAGTTAATTTTAATTCCAACAGCTACACTGCAAAAAAATGGCTTATCTTGTTTAGTATTTGTGTCGTTTCTTGCCAAAATATCTTAAATCAAGATACTTTAATTAGATAAGCAACATAGCTTAAGATATTTAGTCTTGTTTCCAGGGGGGGGGGGGGGGACTGAATTAAGTGCATTTTAATTAAAACAAGTAAAATTATCAGCCAGTGTGGTAAGTGAAATATTATTAAAACAAGAGTATTTTACTGGCAGATAATTGTACTTGTTTTAAGCAAAATGCACTTAATTTAGTTAGTATTTTTTTATCCTGGAAACAAGACTAAATATCTTAAGTAATTTTGCTTATCTAGTTAAATTATCTTGATTTAAGAATATTTCTAGTTTATTTTAACTAGAAACGAGACGACAATACTAAGATTAGCCATTTTTGCAGTGTATACTTAAATTATACTAGAATTATGATGTTATTTTCGCATGCAACATATAATTTTACTTCCAATATCAAAACTATACTTAAGTGTACTTTCGAAAACTTAAACATGGGTTAGAAGTACAGAGCTAGTAATAGTAGAGTTCACTTGTACTATACTGTAGTTCAATACATAAAAGACAACAATGTAATGTAAAACTAGTTGTGTACTCAATAGTTTACTACTGTTAGCTACTCTTAAAATATGCATACAATTGTACTTTTACTAAAAAGCGGGCCAATTTAGTCCTAAGTAGCATTGAACATGCACACAACAGACCTTACAAAAAGACTTATACTTCAAGTTTAATGTATTAACTTAAGTGAAGTTTAAGTATATACTTGATGTAGTAAGCATAGTAGTTCCTATGCACTCGCTATGTACTTGTATGTATTGCAACACATTTCAGAGCTAAATTTGTCCACTGTTTAGTTTATACAAGTATACTTTCAAGTGTAATTTGCAAGTAACAGTAAACGTTGGGTACACTTTGGGTTTTCTCAAATATACTGTATACTACAAGTTAAATTAGAGGTATAATTTTAATTATTCCAGACTTTATTCAAGTGCACTTTGAAATATACAAGTTTAATATTGGCCTATGAAGCAAGTATAATTGCATGTCATATTTAAGTGAGCTTTTCATCATTTAAAGTTTACCGTTTACTTTTTTTCTGGACTAAGTACACTACTAGCTTCTTATTTAGGTGATTTTCATTCTTGAAATAAAGTTCAGTAATTGTTTACTCTGATAATGGCTTATAATAGAGGCCTGTGTGAATGAAACTTACAGAAAAGCTTTATATGCCATTCTACACCAAGTATACTTGGAATACAAAATGAAGTATGCTTAAGTATATACCAATTAAACAGTATAAGCCAAGTATACTTAAGAGCAATTTTAAAATGAACTGTACTTAAGCATATCTCTCTCTTTATATAGATTCTGTCTTGTAAAGCACAGGGCAGAAATCAGTCACCATGTATATTATATTCTTTAAGTTTTTACACCGCAAAGCTGACTTATTATAAACTTGTAAAATATATGCTGAAGTTGAGTATAAAAGAAACCAGTGTGAGATAAGGAAATACTTGAGTATATAACAATTGTAAAATCCAAGTATACTTAAGTGCAATTTTAAAATGAACTATACTTAAGCAAATATCTCTATATATATTCTGTCTTGTAATGCACCGGGTAGAAATCAGTCGCCATGTATTATTTTCTTTAAGTTTTTCCACCGCAAAGCTGACTTGTTATAAACTTGTAAATATATGCTGAAGTTGAGTAAAATAAACCAGTGTGTGTGAAGGAAATATTTGAGTATATAACAATTGTCAAATCCAAGTATACTTAAGTGCAATTTTAAAATGAACTATATTTAAGCATATCTCTCTCTATATATATTCAGTCACCTCATGTTTGAGAAGCTGATTTGGTTTGTGTAAAATGCTCAGTGAATGTGATGCTAATTCTTAAGCCAGACGTTTCACGATAAACCCGGCGGCTTTAAGAATGGGACGGCGTGTCCTGGCCCACTCTTAAAGCGGATCGCATGGAACATGACACGAGAATGGAGATGTGACGTCACAGGCACAAACGTCATCAGACAGTCGATTAGCCTCGACGCCAGACAGACGGGACACAGGACGCTCACAGACAGGTTTAGTTGCTGGCAATCGGGAGATGTATACTCACTTCTGACAGAAACAACCAGGAAGGATTCTCCGGTTTACAAACTTAAATACATCAGTGGGCTTTTCTTTCACCGTCACTTTTCACGCAAAGAAATGCAAGTATGACCACGCGTCTCTCACGCATGCATGCGCCGGATGAGCCGGCTAACGAAGAGTTAAACGAACAAGATATTAGTAATGAGAGGCATCATGGGTGAAGTTGAAGACGCTGATCGAAAGTTAGCGAATTAGTGGCATGTACTGAACGCTGATAAGATTTGTTTTCTGCAGGCGAAAAGGTGGCATATCAGGCGATAAGCATCCGTAAATTAGCCGCCGCTAAGCGTTAGCGAACAGAAGATGAAGATGGTTGTGTGGAAAGATGATGCAGATATTAATAAAGAATCTTATCAGTGTTCGGCTGTGATGCGTTACTTCATCATGCTGGGCTGAAATGGCGATCCAAAAACAGATAAATAAACATGCAGGACTGAGCAGCGGAACATGCGCTGAGAAGCAAATGAGACGCTCAAGAACAAAAACAACTTCTGGGAACCAAGTGCATTTCAGAAATGCAAAGCGCATGTTTGACGAAAGCATCTGATCCAGATCATACTTATGATCTCGTGCTGTTGAGATCAGCGGCCGGATTCACAAAGCACTCTTATTTTACTATCATTGGGACTTTTATTGTGTTTTATTTCAGTACTGTATTGATGTTTATTTATATTTTGTAGTGTCTGTTTTCATTTCAATTTTAGTCAAAGTTTTTTTTTTGTTTGATTGTTTTCCTCAAATATGATTATAATACATTTTGTTTAAACTGTATTTAATTAATTTTTTTATTATTTCCAAATAACAATTTTTGGATGGTTTTTGTTTTAGTTAGTATAACCCTGCTTAAGAAATAAAAAAGTATTAAAGTGATAGTTCAACCAAAAATTAAATTTCAGTCTTTAATTACTCATGTTGTTTCAAAGCCGTAAGACCTTCGTGTATCTTCAGAACAAAAATTAAGATATGTTTGATGTAATCTGAGAGTTGTATGACCCTCCATTGACAGCAACACAACTGAAATGTTCCCAGATCCAGAAGGTAGCGAGGAAATTGGTCAAATAATCCATGTGACATCAGGGGTTCAACCGTAATTTGACAAAGCTACGATAATGCTTTTTGTGCACAAAATAAACAAAATTACAACTTTATTCAACAAGTTGCCTCTTCCGCGTCACCCTAGCACTATTTTGGAGAGTATCCACTGGACGTAAACAGCGTAAGCTATTCTATGTCAGCTGTGGAGGAAACAAATTGTTGAATTCGTTTTTTTTTATTTTGCGCACAAAAAGCATTATCGTAGCTTTGTCAAATTACGGTTGAACCCCTGATGTCACATGGATTATTTTACCAATCTCCTCGCTACTTTCTGGATCTGGGAACATTTCAGTTGTGTTGCTGTCAATGGAGGCTCAGAGATCTTAAGGTCTTACGGGTTTGAGGGTGAGTAATTAATGATCGAAATTTCTTTTTTGGGTGAACTATCCCTTTAAGTGCCATTTCCACTTATTTTCTAACTTAAGTAGTATTTTTGGGAATTTTTTTTTTTTTTAATTATTATACATTTTTTTGCCATTGTTCTTAAGACAATGTTTTATTGTTTTAAATCCCAAAAATCCCGACTTGTTTTAAATCCCCAAAAAAAACGTTTAAGAAATGTATCGAGTTGTATCAAATAAATTATTACTTTGCACAAATAACAAACGAGAACTGATCCATTTCATTTAAAAATAATTTTAATTCACATTAAAAATGCAATCTTGAGTGCTGGACTTTGCTCAAGCAAGTGGCGATGAAAATACTTTGTGTGCTTTTTCCAAAAATACTAACACATTTATTCCTAAAATCTTAACGGAACTACATTTTAACTTATTATTATTAAAGATGACTTTCGTGAATCTGGCAGCGGGACATGAGTGACCGTGCATGTTAGTGGTGGGAGGATATGCTAATGAGTGGGTGTGGCTGAGTTAATGGGCGTGGTTGTCGTTAGCATTCACTTGTCGAGCATTTTACATCAGAACAATAGACCTAATACCTCAAAACGCTGGTTGCTGACTCTCTTCCCCTTCTTGTTCCACACGATCTTGGGCTGCGGGTCGCCCGTAGCCTGGCAGATGAAGGAGGCGACGCCGCCCTGAACGCCCGTCTGATCGTTCGGGGTTCGTGAGAACTTCGGCGGCGCTGAAAGACAGAAAGAGAGAGGATTATTACTGAACAGAGACGAGTTACACGAAAGAAGAAAGATGCGACGATAGTGCTATGAACACCGAAGGCAGAATCCCTCACGAGTTAACTAAATGCATTTAAAAACATCATAGAGAAACATACAATTAGTGAATGCTTTATATCAGAACAACTATTATCATTATTATTTTAAATTAAAGCACTTTCTGATTTTTCATAACTGCCCCCCCCCAATGCAATTGGGGTTTGTGTGTATGCATACTATTGTATGTACTAATGTATTTAGTTCCCAACTGGGCCAAATACAGACGTAATTACAACCAGAAACGCCGTTTATTTTAAGAGTTTCACATCATGAGCACTGTTTATTAGGCGTCATTAATAGAGCAGACGGTAATGAATCCCAGAGTCCAACATTAACACTCACCACCATCAAAATGAGGTAAAAACTGCTGAATTAATATTGGTCCTGTTGCATTATTAGCAACATAATGCATGATTTAAATGCTATATAAGAACCACTCTTCTTATCGTGCTGATGTAAGAGACACAAGATATCAAAACCCATTCAGATGACCGAAACGCCAGTGACTGACACATGACTGAAGAGCGAGGTAAATATAGTCAAATACTTACAGTGCAATATACAGTGCAAAACAACCGACCAATCAGATGAATCTGGGGGCGGGGTCTTGAGTGCACTCAGACTCTACTGTTCATTTAATGAAGTCAATATTTGTATTCATCGAGGATGCAAGAAACGGATCAAAAGAGACAGTAAATGCACTTATAATGTTAAACCAGCTTTTGGTTTCTAATAAAAGCTGTTCTTTTGAACTTTATATTAATCTTTGAATCCTGAAAAATAACATGCATCACGGTTTCCATAGAAATATCATGCAGCACGACTGTTTTCAGCATTGATCATAATCAGAAATGTTTCTTGAGCGGCAT
>QVTF01022372.1:25000-40000 GCA_003573665.1 Oxygymnocypris stewartii | reverse complement strand
ACAACACACACAACAAACACCTCCAAAACCTGTTCACTGATAAACGTGTGATCTTTGCTCTTCATTACATTCACTTTCTAATACAAACAAACTAGGTTAAGACAATTTTAACTACGCTACTTTAAACACACTAAATGTTTATTCTTTTTTAATACTACTACTATTACGACGGCGACGACTACGACCACGACGACTACGACTAATACGACTACGACTATTACTATTACTACTATTACTATTACTAGTACTACTACTACTACTACTACGACTAATACTACTACTACTACTACTACTACTACTACTACTACTACTACTACTACTACTACTACTAATATTACTACTACTACTACTACTACTACTACGACTAATACTAATATTACTACTACTACTACTACGACTAATAATAATAATATTACTACTACTACTACTACTACTACTACTACTACGACTAATACTAATATTACTACTATTACTACTACTACTACTACGACTAATATGACTACTACTACTACAACTAATACTACTACTACTACTACTACTACTACTACTACTATGACTACTACTACGACTAATACTACTATTACTACAACTACAACTACTACTACAGGGCTCTAGACTAACTTTTTGCACTGGTTGCACTGGTGCGCCTAACTTTTTTTCTTAGGTGTACAGCACAAAAGTTAGGTGCACCCACATTTTCGTATAGGCAATATTGACTAGTAAACGACTAACTAACAATCTGGTCAACATAAAGTTCTTTATTTGAAGCACAATTCTACAAGAAAGGTAACTTACTGAAAAAGTGTTGGTGCTTAAAGTGCTTCACTGAGCAGAGATTTAAACTTAAAACATCTCAAGATAAATAAAATCTAAATTAAGTGTTTGAAGGTTGTCAAACTGAACATCTCATGGCTCAATGTCTTATGGACTATCCTCCATTGCAGTCACATGCCCCTCGGATGGCCATCTCCTGTAGTTTGTCCTTCTTGATCTTTGTCCTCGGCTAAACCAGCTGACCACACTCTCTCTAGCATCAACATCTTCCAGACTTGCCCCCTGATTCTTATCAGATCTTCCACTGTGTCTGAATGAAGGGATGCTCTAGTGCAGTGCTTCTCAACCCCCCCTTAAACCTATACAAAAATCCGGCGCCCCCATCCCACCACAGACTACCAAAAAAAGTATTTAAAGAGGAACAAAAAAAACACCTGTTCTGTCTGTGCTCATACTGTATTTTAATTAGGGATGGGTATCGTTAAGGTTTTAACGGTATTACTACTCTTATCGATCCGGTACTTTAATGGTATTCTTATCTGTACTTTTTTTTATTTATATATATATATATATATATATATATATATATACATACACAGGTGCTGGTCATATAATTAGAATATCATCAAAAAGTTGATTTATTTCACTAATTCCATTCCAAAAGTGAAACTTGTATAATGTATACATTCATTCCACACAGACTGATATATTTCAAGTGTTTATTTCTTTTAATTTTGATGATTATAAGTGACAACTAATAAAAACCCAAAATTCAGTATCTCAGAAAATTAGAATTTTGTGAAAAGGTTCAATATCGAAGACACCTGGTGCCACACTCTAATCAGCTAATTAACTCAAAACACCTGCAAAGGCCTTTAAATGATCTCTTAGTCTAGTTCTGTAGGCTACACAATCATGGGGAAGACAGCTGACTTGACAGTTGTCCAAAAGACGACCATTGACACCTTGCACAAGGAGGGCAAGACACAAAAGGTCATTGCAAAAGAGGCTGGCTGTTCACAGAGCTCTGTGTCCAAGCACATTAATAGAGAGGCGAAGGGAAGGAAAAGATGTGGTAGAAAAAAGTGTACAAGCAATAGGGATAACCGCACCCTGGAGAGGATTGTGAAACAAAACCCATTCAAAAATGTGGGGGAGATTCACAAAGAGTGGACTGCAGCTGGAGTCAGTGCTTCAAGAACCACTACGCACAGACGTATGCAAGACATGGGTTTCAGCTGTCGCATTCCTTGTGTCAAGCCCCTCTTGAACAACAGACAGTGTTAGAAGCGTCTCGCCTGGGCTAAAGACAAAAAGGACTGGACTGCTGCTGAGTGGTCCAAAGTTATGTTCTCTGATGAAAGTACATTTAGCATTTCCTTTGGAAATCAGGGTCCCAGAGTCTGGAGGAAGAGAGGAGAGGCACAGAATCCACGTTGCTTGAGGTCCAGTGTAAAGTTTCCACAGTCAGTGATGGTTTGGGGTGCCATGTCATCTGCTGGTGTTGGTCCACTGTGTTTTCTGAGGTCCAAGGTCAACACAGCCGTATACCAGGAGGTTTTAGAGCACTTCATGCTTCCTGCTGCTGACCAACTTTATGGAGATGCAGATTTCATTTTCCAACAGGACTTGGCACCTGCACACAGTGAGTGTAGTAATGCACACAACGCAGTAATTCAGGCAAAAGGAGCCCCAACTAAGTATTGAGTGCTGTACATGCTCATACTTTTCATGTTCATGCTTTTCAGTTAGCCAAGATTTAAAAAAATCCTTTCTTTGTATTGGTCTTAAGTAATATTCTAATTTTCTGAGATACTGAATTTGGGGTTTTCATTAGTTGTCAGTTATAATCATCAAAATTAAAAGAAATAAACACTTGAAATATATCAGTCTGTGTGGAATGAATGTATAGATTATACAAGTTTCACTTTTTGAATGGAATTAGTGAAATAAATCAACTTTTTGATGATATTCTAATTGTAACGCTGTGAAGAGAAGGAAGTTGTGCTAGAAGAAACTCGGCTATAATACTTAGAAGCCAAAATAAAATAAAAACCCATTAAATAAACTTAGTTTAATATAACAGCCACAGGCCTAAAGTGTAAGCATGTTTTAATGGTTAGTTCTCTCTTCTGTCATAAACAGGGCTTTCATGTTGCGCGTGCTGAAACTCATCCACGTGAACGATCTCGCTTCTGATTTGGAAATAGCAAAAATGCATCATAGACAAAAGTTTGGGGTCTGCCCTTCACTATCTCTGATTGGTTTAGACCACGATATGAGCCTAATGTGTGTCTGTTGTTGAAGCACAGGGAGACTCAGCGTCGCAGATACTTTTTTTTCTTTTCTCGAACGGCTGGTCGCACTGGTGCGCCCTCAGATTTTTTTTAGTCGCACCCTTGAGAAATTAGGTCGCACTCTAGAGCCCTGTACTACTACTATTACGACAACGGCGACGACTACGACTACGACTACTACTACGACTACTACTACTACGACTACTACGACTACGACTACTACGACTACGACTACTACTACGACTACGACGACTACTATTATGACGACTACTAGTACGACGACTACTACGACGACGACTACTACTACGACTACTACTACTACTACGACTACTACTACTACTACGACGACTACTACGAAGATGACTACTACGACGACTACTACTACGACTACTACTACTACGACGACTACTACGGCGACGACTACGACTACTACGACTACTACTACTATGACTACTACGACTACTACTACGACGACTACTACTACGACGACTACTACTACGACGACTACTACTACGACTACTACTACTACGACGACTACAACTACGACTACTATTACTACTACGACTACGACTACTACGACTACTACGACTACGACTACTACTACTACGACGACTACTACTACGACTAATACTACTACTAATAAGAATAATAAGGGGAAACGCCTCAAATAAATGCTACTTGCTTTGATATTTGGATATTGAATGCAGTGGCATTCAGTCATTTTTCTGTGTGATGCAATTGTTTCAATACATTTTTTGACACTGCTGTGTATTCCAGTTGCTCCTAAAGACTTCAGGATTGGCTAATATCACACATAAACACTCGTGTGAGAACAGCGTGACCTTTCACACCACATTAATTTAACGGTGGTCTGTGAGAATGTTTCAAACCATTTTCACAGCACAGCAACTTTATAACGGCCACAACAACATAAAATCTGCCCTGCCAGAGGTGACCGGTCCACACACACCTGACAGACACACACACAGCTGTCTGTCTGACACGTCTAGTGCAACACACACACATACACAAAACTGTTTTCAAGCGACAGACGCCAGAGGAAGCTATCAAGTGTTGTTCAGCATTTCTCCACAGTCACCTGCATCAGCGACTGAGATCGGCAGAGTGAGATGTGGGTGTGTTTGTGTTTAACATGAAGATGGCAGTGTATGAGTCTGACCTCTACAGAAGCTCATCTGGAGTGTGTGTGTGTGTGTGTGTTTGCACGAGCTCCATATGGCTGACGCTCAGCTAATGAGAATCTCTGGAGAGCGACAGCTCGCGGGACCTGAGCGATGATCTCCAGCGTTTTAACGCCAGATGACGACCTTCGATAAGAACGACATCATCTACTCGTGCGATTTGATTCATGGGGCAACATCCATTATCACCGGATTCCCGCCGACGACCGAGGCCTGGCTCCTGACCTCCAGGATTTCCGTTCGGCCACGAGGCGCACGGCGGCCGCAGAGAGACACACACACAAACATTTCAATCACGTAAGAGTCTGATGATCAGATATTCTCCGCCATCCTCTTCACCTGATAAAACAGCTGATCCTCTTTTGGAAAGATTCTGGACTCTGATTCACGCGGCGGGTCACGGACATCAGCGGCTGTCACAGCCCACGCAGGTCTCGGCTCATGTCGAGGTTTGACAAACACCTTTACTTGTTGGTGTGCACTAACAAAAACACATTTTTGAAAACGTTTAAGCAGATGACGCAGATACGAGTCGGAGCAGATTCCTTTGAGACTGTACATCAACAACACCTCCGACACCTAATATTTAACTCTGTGACAGAGTGAGTGAGTGAGTGAGTGTGAGAGTGAGAGTGTGAGTGTGAGTGTGAGTGTGTGTGTGTGTGTGTGTGTGTGTGTGTGTGTGTGTGTGTGTGTGTGTGTGTTTATCTCAAGGATCTGGCCTTGAGGGTTTGTGTGCGATGGTTCATTGTTATCCCACAAGAGTAAACCAACTTTCTCCTCACTAATATTTACCTCAACAGCCGATTACAGGATCAAGGACAAAGTGTACATATGATGACAGGAACAAAGTGCAATAATAAACATGAACCTTTTACCGCTCGTCATGTTGGTTTTATTTCTAAAGCTCAAGGCTGGTGAATGGAAGGTTTCTGTTTTTAGACTGAATCATGAACTCTCACTCCTGTTACAATAAGTCAACTGTAAGCTACTTGGAGCTGTATATCAGATATACATATATATGTATACAGATGCAGGTGTTCCTGTGTGGCTCAGTGGAAGAGCATTGCGTCAGCTGCGCAAAAGGTTGTGGGTTCGATTCCCAGGAAACACATGTACTAATGAAAATGTATAACCTGAATGCAATTGTAAGTCGCTTTGGATAAAAGCGTCTGCTAAATGCATAAATGTAAATGTAAATATCACTTCACAAGAAGTTCTGATCGAGCATTCGGCAGATAGTTGTGGATGTGGAAAGAGCTAGGTGAGGAAATCACTATGAAGCGGATTTCTGGAAACAAAACTAAACCCATTTGTCTGAAACCTTCTTTGGTCAACAAATGCCTACATTCACGAGCAACTTTGATCATTTAGACTCTCTCATTCGGACTTGGTTCTCCAAACAGATCAATTTGAAGCCATTACATTACAGTTTGAACTAGCTTGCATGTGTGTGCATGTAAACCCAGTGACAGACTGAGTCCACTGAAAGGTCTCAGGAGGTATAGTACATTTGAAGGTCCTAGTAAGCACCAGGCGTCCCTCACTCACTCACTGACTGACTGCAGAGAAAGGTACGGATCGGTGAAGTAGAGGGTGCTGATCCAGGGTCCTTAACGTGACTGTCAGAGCCTTGAAATAGTTGTGGGCTGCTATTGTTAGCCAGTGCAGTGAGATCAAGAGTTGAGTGACGTAGGGCATCTTGGGTTGGTAGAAGATCGGATGCACCATCATGTTCTGGATCATACTACTGTCTATGTAGATGTAATGGGCTAAAAACACAAGAAAATCTGTCTTTGCAGGGTTAAGCAGAAGGTAGTGATTCTTCTTCCAGGCCGAGATGATGTTATGATATGAAGAGTTAATTAGCAAAAACGATACGTTTTTTTTAATTATTATTGCGCATTCCAAGTAATATCAATCAAACAGCAGTTGGGTTGTTTTGTAATAATAACTAAACAAATACTGCCTATTTACAAAATTAAAGTTAATTAAAAGTGTTTTTTTTTACACATTAAAAGTTTGTTTTATGGCAAAAGCAGATTTTAGAATAAAATAAAAAAAACGCTGGTCTAATCTTTGTAATCTCCTGAGATGGCAATGTAGATGCCTGATGAATGTTGTTATTGTGATCATAGATTATGGATGTGATTGCATGCAATACACAGAGCTTTTCCCTCACTATTGTAATGCGCTGCTTTTTCAAGGTTGCATGAAAACATTGTAATTAGTGGTGGGCCGTTATCGGCGTTAACGTGCTGCATTAACGCGAGACTCTTATCGGGCGATAAAAAAAATATCGCCGTTAATCTATTCTCAAAGTTGGGTTGGGAGCTGGGTCTATACTACGCAAGCTATGATGACTTTCACCCTGATATTTTAGCGCGGATGTATACCTAGCCGAATTGCACTGTAGGGGGCGAGAACGAGTCTTCGAACTAGAGGCTCGCAGTCCGTGATGGACAGATTGTTAACGGCTGGTCTATGTGGTAATACAATCGGGCAGGACATCCAAACGCTCACCTATCATTCATCAACCTCAAATATGGCTTTTCATCTGAAAGATGTATGTAGTAGCAACTTTACATGGCCGCTCAATATGTTAACCTAGAGAAATGTGCGCTATTGAAGTGTTTGTGTGGAAGCGCGTTTGCTGCAGGACAGGCTCCGGTGCGCTCACTTGCTCTTAAAATCTCCGTCATTCTTGGTCATACAGATAAAAGTAGCCTAATACATCTTTCGAATCTGTAAAGACTCTACGTTTATTTGTGTGCACTCAGAATAACAACGAAACGTTGCGCTTTTAAGCAAACAGGAAGCGCTTTAGGTCTCATGTGAACTTGAGCGAGAAACTTCGAAACTCCGTCTTTGAAAAATATATCTATAGAGAGTGAAATGACTAAAAAATTTAAATAGAAGATGTGTGTGTTAGCATGGATGATTTACATGAAATTGAATCTGTGCAACACTGTGCATAAGATGGCTTTCAGTTCAATATAATAACAAAAAACGACATTTTGGGTTTTTATTCAACTAATCACGCTGTGATCTGTACTATATTTTTACTGTAATTGACAGTTATCGGCAAAAAAAAAAAAAAAAAAACAACAACACGGGAGTGGGAGGGAATGGGAGTCATTCTTCCGGGAGTGGAACGGGATTTTCCTCCAGTTTTTTCGTGGGATTGGGACGGGAAGAGATTAAAGTTTGTGATGCATTTTGGAAACAGGAGATGAGCCCTTGGTCTAATGCGCCACCTGGCTTGAGAAACCCGTTCTCAAAGACTTACTTTTAGTCATTATTTGGGTAGCACACATATTCTGAATGCCTTCGGCAGAATTCAAATGAGCCATTTTAATCTAGATTAATTCCAAGATTAATCTAGATTAATTCCAAGATTAATCTAGATTAAAAAAATTAATCTATGCCCACCACTAATCTTTGATTTTTCTTTTACACCCTGAAGAAGATATCACATGTTCATCAAGTTTTTTCCGTCCTCGATCACTTTTAGTCAGCTTTGACAAAACTCCTCTCAGCTTGCACGTCTTTTCAAAGTGAAAGTAGCCGTGGCACCTGACCTGAATACAGCGTGCTGATTCGCTAAAATCGACTTCTCTGCTTCTGTTCAAAAACAACAAGGATGCTTGTTGGCTTCTGCTGTAAAACATGAACTCGCGATGCCTTGAAAGTGGACAATACCGGATATTTTGACAAAATGTGTTTAGGGTTCAGATCGCACTATATGTGGAGAATATTTTTTTTTTAAAGTGCCGTTTATCTGGTTTTTGAAAAAGAACTCTTCATATATAAACTGCAATTTAAGGCTAAAATTAAGTGTCGTTGCACAGCATGGATAGGAAAAGCAGTGCACCTTAATGATTGTGCCTGTTGAGGTTTAGTAAATGGAGAACAGAAGGGGGCCGAGAACTGAACCTTGAGGTATGCCGTGGTTATTTGATGTTACTCAGTGACAGACAGCAGGGTCATCCTAAGAAGCTGAATTGGTTAAAACAATGGCATCTTTAAAAACAAACAGCAATGAACTCCTTTTGCATGTGCTTTTGATAACTCTGAATAGATGCTTTAGAAATAGACATAATTAATTATCGATTTATCTTTTCTCCATTCTATTCATTCCTGCTCTCTGAGAGACAAAGACAAAAGCTAATTATTTAACGTCGCAAGACTTCATTGGAACTGACCATGTGACCTGCTAACGGATGCTGGGATAATCCGATGATAAGAGCCCATCTGACATGAAAAGGTCTTCTCCTCGTTAAGTGCTCAGCAGTGTGTGTTAAATTAAAGAATTTGCCAGAAATAAATACGCACACATAGATAAATAAATGTGATGCTGCAGTGTGGCATAGATGCTACCTTCCCATGGCACTTTGAGTAGAAACAACCATTCAAAACAGAATAACTACTTCAAAGGACCCTTTGAAATGAACGTTTTTGTGGGGTTCAACTAACGGGCACTTCACTCACAAGATTCTTCACCCTGCATCAGAAGCGCTAAGCCTGCGCAAGGTTTGTAGCTCAAATTAAGCCAGCAGCACCTGGTTTGTTGTTGATTAAGTAGGTATTATACTGTTAATTGTTTTGATCTGTCATCATAATAAAGAAAATAATGGTACTGTAAACACACATGCCTTTATGAGATGGTAACCACCCTTTTTTTTGGCTCGTGTTGCAAACAGCCACCCTCTCGGTGTACAGGGAATAATGTATAGACTCTGAATGGAACACATCCAATTTAATACGTCCTCATAGTACAGGCTCTCCCTTCAGATCAAGCGCTGTTTCTCTCTCTCTTGTTGGGGACGGAAGAACAACACACACACAGACACACACACAGACACAGACACAGACACACACACACACACACACACACACACACACACACACACACATGGGGAAAAAATGAATGGACACAAAGAGAGTAGATGAAGAATTGGCTTCCATTTCATTCTAACCCTCATTTTCTCTTTCTCTCTCGCTCTGTCGTTTTTTCTTAGCCTACGGTCTTCACAGTTAGATTTATGCCATTTATCATGCTGACACTCTCCCTGTTTCTCTCTCTCTCTCTCTCTCCCCCGTTTCTCTAATGGATGAGCCTCATCCTGTCTGTTTAGACACACAAACCGCTTCCCATGTATAACGCAAAGACGGAGGAAAACACACACACTGAAGTATGGCGTTGGTTTCGCTGAGAGGAGTTTCACAGATGGCGAGGGGAAGTGACTGTGTGAGGTGGCACAGTGGGACACACACACAAATACTCGTCAGGGCTGCCGGAAGGGAGTGTGTGTGTGAGTGTGTGTGTGTGTGTGTGTGTGTGTGTGTGTGTGTGTGTGTGTGTGTGTGTGTGTGTGTGTGTGTGTGTGTGTGTGTGTGTGTGTGAGTGTGAGTGTGAGTGTGTGTGTGTGTGTGTGAGTGTGTGTGTGCGCGTCGTCCACCGCACGGGTTGGAAAATCTACTCCATGACTCTAGATATGTTCCCATTAGTCTGAAGAATCAACTCTCCTGAAATCACAGAGGACTTGCGGTGTCGTGGCCTTCGCTGATGAATGTCGGTGGGGCTCGTGAGACCGCAGGGAGTCCCGTTTGTCATTACATCATTCTGAAGGGTGCTCATGAGTGCTTTGTGCATTCTCAATGCACTAGTGTGGACCTTACAGAGAACGAGGCTGTGCATAGTCTGATTAAAATTCGAACACATGCTGACTACATTTTACCTTGAAGGCATTTTTGAGTCACTTAGGGAAAAGATGTCTGCCAAATGCATTAATGTAAATGTAATATGATGTCATGTGGCTGAGTTCTAACCTGACTAGTGGCACAACTAATTGAAAAGTCTATACGACCCGCTACATCCCGACCACAACCCAACAAACAGTCCAGCAGCTGAGGGTGTCATTCGAGACAGAGCTAGAGGCACTAACTTGAGGAACGCCACTGTTTGGGTCATCAGAGTTTGGCTTCAAGGAAATCTAGAGAGATCGGGGTTTACCAGGTTGGACTTTCCCCATCTCATCTCACATCTGAGGTCTGCGTCTCCATATGATTAATGAGCCTTAACACTGAACCACTTAAAAAACACTCAAGTCACATTACTGGCCATCTCTTATTGTGATGTCACAGATGAAGAATGTCTTGTGCAGTGATTATCGTGTTTCACGAGCGGTATTGAGTTCGAGTCCTCAGAGTATTTACACTGCGATTATAAATCTATATCAAATGGAGAGACGCCAATTTAATTACCGTCTTATCAATACATCTTGGATGTGGTACTAATGGAGTATGAACAGAGCGAGAGTGTGTGTGTGTGTGTGTGTGTGTTTGTGCATGTGAGTGTGTGTGTGTGTGTGTGTGCGTGAGTGTGCGTGAGTGTGTGTGTGTGTGTGTGTGTGTGTGTGTGTGTGTGTGTGTGTGTGTGTGTTTGTCCAACGATCGTCATGACGACCCCCCGATGGGACGTAATACTGAAAATGCCTCCTGCTCTGCCCAAACGGTCACGGCTGACTGGGCGGAATAGTTCAGCCAATTAAATCCCATAATAAGCGGCAGCAGTTCAGGAAGTGTGAAATTGCAGTTACTCTCATTCTGTGAAGAAGAAAGAGCCGCGCTCGTTGGCTTATTGATCCCGTGTTTTATTTTATTTCATTATTTCATGTATTTATTTATTGTAGGCGAGAGGTTTGTTGAACGTACGAGTTTCTAGTATTTGTTCATTAGCTAAATGAACGGCAGCTGATGCAGTTTTAGTTCACATCGAAGCATTCGGTCATCATTGATTGACTGGCAAATGAAGATGTTTTGAAGACGTCAGCGGCTGCTCTTTTCCATGCCATGAACGGGAACCGAGTCTCTCAAGCTACAAACAGATGCAAAAGCATGAAAAAAAGTCATATACATCAATTATGATTTCATATTGTACTCCATATTGATCAGTCAGGGCATGTCATCACTTATAAAGGACCCAAAAACACCCTCAGACCCCAAAGGGATAAATGCTGTCAGTTCACATCTGTTATAATCACATGGAAAAGAGCGACTGGTACATTACTCGAAAACTTGTCCCTTCAGAAGAGAGTTGCTCAGTCAGCTTTAGAAAGACGAGTGAATTACATTTCAGCACATTTACATGCAACATGTCTCACTTGTTCTTTCTGTGCAAGTATTTGAAATACAACATTAGATACACCGAGAGAGTGATGTGTGTGTGTGTGTGTGTGTGTGTGTGTGTGTGTGTGTGTGTGTGTGTGTGTGTGTGTGTTTGTGTGTGTATAAGTGAGTGAGTGAGTGAGTGAGTGAGAGTGATGTGTGTGTGTGTGTTCTAACAAGTGTTGTTGATTTGCACTCTCTGTTCTACACTAATTAGCTGCACTCATATGCATCATGAATATTCATGAGCTAGCATGCAGTGTGGACAATTAATTTGCATGCAGGTGATAATTACTAGATTTGGGTGATGCCCCCTTGAGAATTGTTGACGCCGTCTTACTTCACGTCTGACAGTGCCGGTAAAAAGAGCCGTGATGATGAGGAAAAACTGCTTCTGCTCTGTGTGTGTGTGTGTGTGTGTGTGTGTGTGTGTGTGTGCATGTGGAACAATCCCATAATGCAATGGGACAAAAGCTGTTCAATTTCATTAACTGCAGTCATCAATGTGATGCCCGCACTGAACACACTCAGACTTTAAGAAGGATCGGTGTGTGCGTGCGTGTGTGTGTGTGTGTGTGAGAGAGAGTGTGTGTGTTTGTGTGTGTGTGTGTGTGTGTGTGTGTGTGTGAGAGAGAGTGTGTGTGTGTTTGTGTGTGTGTGTGCATGTGCATGAGCGAGTTTGTGTTCTGGTTGAGAACTTCATTTGGACATATTTAAATGTGATTTTCTCAATATTTTGATTTTTGAGAAACCCTTACGACTGGGTTTGTGCTCCAGGGTCACATATAATATTAATGGGACTTAAGTGACTTAAACAGAGACACTTTCATGAAACACGCTTAAGCGCACTTTTAAAAAGTGACCTTTGTAATAAACATTTCATTTTAAATTAGTGGTGGGCCGTTATCGGCGTTAACGTGCTGCGTTAACGCGAGACTCTTATCGGCGATAAAAAAAATATCGCCGTTAATCTATTCTCAAAGTTGGGTTGGGAGCTGGGTCTATACTACGCAAGCTATGATGACTTTCACCCTGATATTTTAGCGCGGATGTATACCTAGCCGAATTGCACTGTAGGGGGCGAGAACGAGTCTTCGAACTAGAGGCTCGCAGTCCGTGATGGACAGATTGTTAACGGCTGGTCTATGTGGTAATACAATCGGGCAGGACATCCAAACGCTCACCTATCATTCATCAACCTCAAATATGGCTTTTCATCTGAAAGATGTATGTAGTAGCAACTTTACATGGCCGCTCAATATGATGTTAACCTAGAGAAATGTGCGCTATTGAAGTGTTTGTGTGGAAGCGCGTTTGCTGCAGGACAGGCTCCGGTGCGCTCACTTGCTCTTAAAATCTCCGTCATTCTTGGTCATACAGATAAAAGTAGCCTAATACATCTTTCGAATCTGTAAAGACTCTACGTTTATTTGTGTGCACTCAGAATAACAACGAAACGTTGCGCTTTTAAGCAAACAGGAAGCGCTTTAGGTCTCATGTGAACTTGAGCTAGAAACTCCGTCTTTGAAAAATATATCTAAAGAGAGTGAAATGGCTAAAAAATAAAAATAGAAGACGTGTGTGTTAGCATGGATGATTTACATGAAATGTAATCTGTGCAACACTGTGCATAAGATGGCTTTCAGTTCAATATAATAACAAAAAACGACATTTTGGGTTTTTATTCAACTAATAAGGTGGGCACGCTGTGATCTGTACTATATTTTTACTGTAATTGACAGTTATCAAAAAAAACAAAAAAAAAAAAACAACACGGGAGTGGGAGGGAATGGGAGTCATTCTTCCGGGAGTAGAACGGGATTTTCCTCCAGTTTTTTCGTGGGATTGGGACGGGAAGAGATTAAAGTTTGTGATGCATTTTGGAAACAGGAGATGAGCCCCTGGTCTAATGCGCCACCTGGCTTGAGAAACCCGTTCTCAAAGACTTACTTTTAGTCATTATTTGGGTAGCACACATATTCTGAATGCCTTCGGCAGAATTCAAATGAGCCATTTTAATCTAGATTAATTCCAAAATTAATCTAGATTAATCTAGATTAAAAAAATTAATCTATGCCCACCTCTATTTTAAATCAATATGGTTTAATAACCTGTTCTGGTGTTTTAAAGAAGTACACTAAAGCATATGATTATCAGTTTAACTGTTAAATTAAAATTATTTAAAGTGTTTTAATTACAAATATATTTAAATACACATTGCAAAAGAAATGGAAGTATATTTGAGATGATCGTAAATGCACTTTAAGCAGTACTTTGACCATATTTCAAAGACACTTATGAAATCACATATAGCGATGTACTTAAGTTCTACTTAAGTGGGTCAAAAACACTCTCAGCTTAATTCATATTTAATTTAAAATGTAACTATAGAACATTTGTATTTAATGTGCGTGTGTGTGAGCGAGTGTGTGTGTGTGTGTGTGCATGTGAGCGAGTGTGTGTGTGTATGTGTGCGTGTGAGTGAGTGCGTGTGAGCGAGTGAGTGTGTGTGTGTGTGTGTGTGTGCGTGTGAGTGTGTGTGTGTGTGTGTGTGTGTGTGTGTGTGTGTGTGTGTGTGTGTGTGTGTTAAACAGCAGATGCTAAACAGCTGCCGTTGTGAAAGCTTGTGGGCATGATGAACACGAGCACGTGTGTGAACGCTGTCCTCTGACTGTCTGTATCCTCGCTAGAATCCCAGCCGTCCATCTCCTGATGAGCTGCCTCCATTATTACACTCAGAAATATTTGTATACATTTTAAATAATCAGAAGACAGACAGTCAATTGGACTCAAGCTTTTAGAGATCATTAGAGTGAATGTGGACAAAAACTTTGGATTGCAACTCAATCTAAAGCTATATTTCACTATGTGTGTCCCTGGAGCACAAAACCAGTCATACGGGGCAATTTTGTGAAACTGAGATTTATGCATCATCTGTAAGCTGAATTAATCATATTTGCATTGATGTATGGTTTGGACAATATTTGAAAATCTGGAATCTGAGGGTGCAAAAAAATCTAAATATTGAGAAAATCATCTCTTAAGTTGTTCAAATGAAGTTCTTAGCAATGCATATTACTAATCAAAGGTTTTTATATATTTACGGTTGGAAATTTACTAAATATCATCATGGAACATGATCTTAATATCTAATGATTTTTGTCATAAAAGAAAAATGTATAATTTTGACCCCTACAATGTATTTATGGCTATTACTACAAATATACCTGTGCTGCTCATGACTGCTTTTGTGCTCCAGGGTCACATATAAACTAAAACAAGTACTTAAACTTCTGAACTAAACTCATGACCAAAGAATAATTAAAATAATCATTTGATTTGATTAGTCTTTGTATTTGACCCGTGTTTATTTTGATCCTGAATGAGTCGGTTCAGACGGCACACTGAAGCTGGTTCTGCTGCAGACGTACAGTAGCTCAGATAGGATTTATTAATAAAATATGATGTGCTGCGTGGTTTGTTTATAAATCACACTTTAATCAAATAAAAGCTGAAGAAGAATTAAAATAACTGACATCTTTGGACCGTTTGACTTG
>QVTF01022372.1:7500-17500 GCA_003573665.1 Oxygymnocypris stewartii | reverse complement strand
CTCACACACACACACACACACACACACACTCTCTCTCACACACACACACACACACACACACACACACTCTCTCTCTCTCTCACACACACACACACACACACACTCTCTCTCACTCACACACACACACATACACACACTCTCTCTCTCTCTCTCACACACATACATGAGAAGAATAAGAAAAACGAATTTCCTTGTAGACGGTCTGAGCTCTGAAAAACTGCACTGTACAAACAAAAACACATTTGATTTATATGTATTATTACTCTCTATATACAGTGGTTGCGGAAAGTATTCAGACCCCTTACATTTTTCACTCTTTGTTATATTGCAGCCATTTGCTAAAATCATTTAAGTTCATTTTTTTCCCTCATTAATGTACACACAGCACCCCATATTGACAGAAAAACACAGAATTGTTGACATTTTTGCAGATTTATTAAAAAAGAAAAACTGAAATATCACATGGTCCTAAGTATTCAGACCCTTTGCTGTGACACTCATATATTTAACTCAGGTGCTGTCCATTTCTTCTGATCATCCTTGAGATGGTTCTACACCTTCATTTGAGTCCAGTAGGGCTGCAACAACTAATCAATAAAATCGATTATGAAAATCATCGACAACGATTCTCATAATCGATTAGTCGGGTCCGCCCACAGTGCACGTCCAACTTCAGCCGGTTGCTCAAATTACAGCTCTAAAAAACGTATTTCTATGGACAAAATACATCTCAAAATAGTGGAGGAAACAGAATGAGATGCTGCGGGAGAAGTACATGATCCATTTTGCATGATAATTCTCTATTTTGAGCTTTAAGTGAATGCATTAGTGTAAAGGCTTGCCCTGTCAGGCGCTGTGACACAGTGCGTGTGCGTCCTCAAAACATATCCGTACATTGCGTACGCAAACATATCCATTGCACTGAATGATCTGTTGTTGAAAGTTAATTTAAGGTTTAAAAGTCAACATGCAGTGTGTATATTTTATGAGAGTGGGAACTTTAAAGGGATAACAGCATGTAATTGTCTGAATATAAATATGAGATGCTCCATAACCGCATTTTACAGGATAAAGAAATGACAGTAAAACATGACTGTGATCAAAGTTCCTGCAGAACATTCCTCTCACACCGATGTCTTTATTATCATTTACATTTTTAAGAGTAATGTATGACGATTGTATGACAGCCAAGTACTGCGAGAGAAAGCATTAGGAGACGTCCGCTCTCTTATAGCTCTCGCGGTACTTTGATGACACACACCGATCGGTCGAGCTGCGCTGCTTCAAGTCAAACACATCTAAGCGGTCTTCAGAGAAAGCATCATGTTGGCACGCTGCTATGTTGCCAAGTCCGCAGTTTGCCGCGGGTTGTTTTCGTGTCCGCGGGTCTTTTATAACATGCGGAATTGACGAGCTACGCGTAAACGATATCCGGGTTGCCGGGTTCTCCTTTAGTGGGCGGAGCTAATGCGCAAACGGCAATCTCATTGGCCGGTGCTCACCTATCATCGCCCCTGTTTTGATTTCAGCGAATCAGTTCGAGCGAATGCAGACGACCTGATTAATATTCATGAACCCAGCTGCTCAATAATCCTTAGTGCGTTTTATATGGTTATTAATAGTAGAATTCGCGGTATGTTATCAGTATTATTTGTAGGTTTTCCCCCCCTTTTTTATAGAAACACTAAATGACAAACAATATCTTAAGCACCATCACCAGTCCTAAGTTCAGACAACATGACAAATATGCATTCATACATGGTTATTCTAAAGTTCTTTCATTATATAATGCTAAATTATCATACTATCATATTATACTGTTTGACTGAAATAATCAATTGAATTTGATAGGTGTCTCTCACATTGTCCCACAGAAACATTAAAATGGTGTAGATTAGTGTAACGTTTTATAATAATAATGTATTCTATTTGGTGACCATTTCATTTATTTAACAGATTTAATATTGGGGCATCCAAGTTATTTGACATATTTTAACCTTTTTTTTTTAAGTAACAATAGTTACTTTCCCTGGTAATTAGTTTCTTTTATAACGATGTAACTCGGTTAGTATTTGTGAGAAGTAACTAGTAATATAACTAATTATCTTTTTAAAGTATCGTGCCCAACACTGCACACTATACATTGATTTATTGTATGTCTTTGATTAATAATGAATATGATGAGCTTTAAAAAAAATGCATATTAAATCGTAATATTGGTAAATTTGATTATTTTCTAAAATCGTTCAGTCCTAATTTAAACTATATTCACAAATACAATGCGTAACAAATTTATTAAAACACATTTATGTAAGGTTTTTAACAAATGATGTAAGGTTTGTGCCACTGCTGCTCTAACAGCATTGGTGATTACCAAAATCATGCAGGGCTCTAGACTAACTTTTTGCACTGGTTGCACTGGTGCGCCTAACTTTTTTTCTTAGGTGTACAGCACAAAAGTTAGGTGCACCCACATTTTCGTATAGGTAATATTGACTAGTAAACGATTAACTAACAATCTGGTCAACATAAAGTTCTTTATTTGAAGCACAATTCTACAAGAAAGGTAACTTACTGAAAAAGTGTTGGTGCTTAAAGTGCTTCACTGAGCAGAGATTTAAACTTAAAACATCTCAAGATAAATAAAATCTAAATTAAGTGTTTGAAGGTTGTCAAACTGAACATCTCATGGCTCAATGTCTTATGGACTATCCTCCATTGCAGTCACATGCCCCTCGGATGGCCATCTCCTGTAGTTTGTCCTTCTTGATCTTTGTACCTCGGCTAAACCAGCTGACCACACTCTCTCTAGCATCAACATCTTCCAGACTTGCCCCCTGATTCTTATCAGATCTTCCACTGTGTCTGAATGAAGGGATGCTCTAGTGCAGTGCTTCTCAACCCCCCCTTAAACCTATACAAAAATCCGGCGCCCCCATCCCACCACAGACTACCAAAAAAAGTATTTAAAGAGGAACAAAAAAAACACCTGTTCTGTCTGTGCTCATACTGTATTTTAATTAGGGATGGGTATCGTTAAGGTTTTAACGGTATTACTACTCTTATCGACCCGGTACTTTAACGGTATTCTTATCTGTACTTTTATTTATTTATATATATACACACACACGCACACACACACACACACACACACACACACACACACACACACACACACACACACACACACACACACACACACACACACATACATACATACATCTATATTTATATGATTTATATGATAGATTAGCAGCTTAATTAACATGGCTTTATATTCTGAAATGTTAAATAAATATTTAATTAAATGAATATAAAACATCAATTTGTAAATGCACCAGTGTGCAGGCATTTTTAGTGTTTTCTATACATAAGATAAGATAGAGTAAGAACATGAACAAAGAAACAAAGTTAAACAAACTGACAAATATACCATTTGTCATACCATAAAACAAATGTACAAATTAAATAAATAAAAAACAGTGCTTTCATTTATCTATGATGGTCTACTAACATTAATGTTCAGGTAAGTAATAGCTACAAAAGAAATCTGAATGTGATCAAATATAAATGAACACTGCATAGTTTTCACTATATGTATTGATAGATTAATGCTTATTAAAGCTATTAATTTATTCAGATTAAGAGCTGTGAGTGATTTTCTGCATTTTGTTTTTTGATTAACATTGAAGAAGCTCCAGTCTGTCACTAAAACAAAATATTAACACACAATTTTCTCCAAACTGTTCTCGTTCACTTTAAGACATAAACTGTGTTTAAGTGAATACTCTCCAAGCCGTCCGTTTTTACATGCTTTGTGTGTATTTGATCGTTTGGACGTGCCCGAAGCTCAAAGTGTACTTCGCCTGTAAGTTTTAGAGCGCGCCGCTCACACACGCGCGCCCACACATTAGGGGTCGACCGATATGTGTTTTTCAGGGCCGATACCGATTATTACAGATCAAGTAGACCGATAACCGATATTTTGAACCGATATGCGTGTCTGGTGTAAAAATGAAAATGAATGCCAAAATTAATAATAACAAGAGCTCTGACAAAAAAAAAACGTTCTTTAAATGCTTTTAAACATGTCTTTAATTCTGAAAACTGTCAATAACAACAACATTAAATAAACAGTAATATTAATAATTACATAAGTGCAGGGATCACCCAGAAGCATTCTGTAAACATTTTGTAAAACTTAAAGTAAACGTATTTAGCGTATTGTGTGATTATTCTCAACAAAAGTTGTAATAATTGTTGTAGTTGTATTACGTATACAGTAATATATTCGGCTAAACCGAACTTATATTTTGACAGGTTGCCATGAGGACCTTTTAAGTTTCTGTAGCCTATGTATATACGATATGACGATCGTTTTACTCAAATGAAACGGTCAAATGCTCATGAAGTGACTCTCCGAGCAGTTCTGGGGATGTTGTTCGTGTATTTATGTCCTCATTTAGTGAGACGGCAGATGCTGAAAACACCGCGAGCATCACACGCTCTGAATGAAATGAAACCGCACGTCTGTGTCATTCATTAACAGAGATGCAGAACATGCAGGATTCATATTTAAATAGTGTTTTTGCGGCTTAATATTTATAGATACTAGTCCATAGCGCGAGTCGATTTAAGTGTACTGACCTACTTTTGATTAATTCATCCAAACTTCGACACATTCCGCTGACATTCCGCGTTATACGGTAAATTCCATTATATGACTGCATTCCGCGATTCCGCCCGCATTTTCCGCATCGCGGACATCATAGGTTATATTGAGGTGTTTTGCAACTTCAGTGTAGTGGATTGTGATTTATTGCAACTTTAGCAACGTCTGCTGCTGCCTTACCTTTGAGAGACAACTGATGCGTGATCACTGAGGCAGCTCCAGTTAGCAAGTGCTTTCGGTGTGAGACTGCCTTCAGTTTTCCGCGTTGATTGGTCGGACTCGTGACTCTCTACATATCAGATGAGCGGTGGGCGGAGATTGCTCTAGGCCACAGAGTGTAGAGCTCAGACAGGCTGCATCGAGCCAAATAGTGCATTTAAACATTAAATAATTTCACCTGTATTATTTATTCACCAATAAATAATGTCATAATGTCATTTATTATTTGCATAATAAAAAATAAATAATAATAATAATAATTATCGGCAAATCTGTTTTGAAAATGACCGATATCGATAATCGTAAAAATGCTTAATATCGGCGCCGATAATCGGCCAGGCCGATAATCGTTCGACCCCTACCACACACACACGCGCGCAAACACACACACTTCAGCCTGGGGAACAGCGTCTCTCGTGCGGATTGTTCTTTAAACATTTTATTATCAAACATGTCCAGCAATTTAGAAACTGTAAAGACGGCATTTTACAACAATCGACAAACGATTGATCTGATTCTGACGTTAAATTAGGGAGGAACGAATGCGCGCCGCTGTGAAGGGAAGAAAGTTGTGCTAGAAGAAATGCTGCTATAATCCTTAGAAGCCAAAATAAAATAAAAACCCATTAAATAAACTTAGTTTAATATACCAGCCACAGGCCTAAAGTGTAAGCATGTTTTAATGGTTAGTTCTCTCTTCTGTCATAAACAGGGCTTTCATGTTGCGCGTGCTGAAACTCCTCCACGTGAACGATCTCGCTTCTGATTTGGAAATAGCAAAAATGCATCATAGACAAAAGTTTGGCACTATCTCTGATTGGTTTAGACCACGATATGAGCCCAATGTGTGTCTGTTGTTAAACCACAGGGAGACTCAGAGTCGCGGATACTCTTTTCTTTTCTCCAACGGCTGGTCGCACAGGTGCGCCCTCGGATTTTTTTTAGTCGCACCCTTGAGAAATTAGGTCGCACGTGCGACCAAATTGGTCGCACTCTAGAGCCCTGTCATGTTTAGCTTTCTGTATTGGTTAGTCCTCCAAAATGCGTAAGTTCTTTAGTAACAGTAGTAGGCTATTTCTAATGCTATAATATAATTATTGCTGTTATCTATGAAAGAAAGGCAGAGCACTTTATATTTTTTTTTCAGATACCCAATTACAGTCAATTACAGTCCGTGTGTTTGAAGGACATTGAGCAGAATGTGGAATTGTGTGTATTTTGTCAATAAATAACAATTTTATTTAATCCGATTAATCGAAATAATAATCGACCAACTAATCGATTATCAAAATAATCGTTAGTTGCAGCCCTAGAGTCCAGCTGTGTTTGATTATACTGATTGGACTTGATTAGGAAAGCCACACACCTGTCTATATAAGACCTTACAGCTCACAGTGCATGTCAGAGCAATTGAGAATCATGAGGTCAAAGGAACTGCCTGAAGAGCTCAGAGACAGAATTGTGGCAAGGCACAGATCTGGCCAAGGTTACAAAAACATTTCTGCGGCACTTAAGGTTCCTAAGAGCACAGTGGCCTCCATAATCCTTAAATGGAAGACGTTTGGGACGACCAGAACCCTTCCTAGAGCTGGCCGTCCGGCCAAACTGAGCTATCGGGGGAGAAGAGCCTTGGTGAGAGAGGTAAAGAAGAACCCAAAGATCACTGTGGCTGAGCTCCAGAGATGCATTCGGGAGATGGGACAAAGTTGTAGAAAGTCAACCATCACTGCAGCCCTCCACCAGTCGGGGCTTTATGGCAGAGTGGCCCGACGGAAGCCTCTCCTCAGTGCAAGACACATGAAAGCCTGCATGGAGTTTGCTAAAAAACACCTGAAGGACTCCAAGATGGTGACAAATAAGATTCTCTGGTCTGATGAGACCAAGATAGAACTTTTTGGCCTTAATTCTAAGCGGTATGTGTGGAGAAAACCAGGCACTGCTCATCACCTGTCCAATACAGTCCCAACAGTGAAGCATGGTGGTGGCAGCATCATGCTGTGGGGGTGTTTTTCAGCTGCAGGGACAGGACGACTGGTTGCAATCGAGGGAAAGATGAATGCAGCCAAGTACAGGGATGTCCTGGACGAAAACCTTCTCCAGAGTGCTCAGGACCTCAGACTGGGCCGAAGGTTTACCTTCCAACAAGACAATGACCCTAAGCACACAGCTAAAATAACGAAGGAGTGGCTTCACAACAACTCCGTGACTGTTCTTGAATGGCCCAGCCAGAGCCCTGACTTAAACCCAATTGAGCATCTCTGGAGAGACCTAAAAATGGCTGTCCACCAACGTTTACCATCCAACCTGACAGAACTGGAGAGGATCTGCAAGGAGGAATGGCAGAGGATCCCCAAATCCAGGTGTGCAAAACTTGTTGCATCTTTCCCAAAAAGACTCATGGCTGTATTAAATCAAAAGGGTGCGTCTACTAAATACTGAGCAAAGGGTCTGAATACTTAGGACCATGTGATATTTCAGTTTTTCTTTTTTAATAAATCTGCAAAAATGTCAACAATTCTGTGTTTTTCTGTCAATATGGGGTGCTGTGTGTACATTAATGAGAAAAAAAAAGAACTTAAATGATTTTAGTAAATGGCTGCAATATAACAAAGAGTGAAAAATGTAAGGGGGTCTGAATACTTTCCGTACCCACTGTATATCCATAAAACGTTGCCGTTGAGTGGCGTTCAGCTACAGGTGAAGTGTGTGGTGATTTCACAGTCAAAGCAGATACATGCTTATTTGTGTACATGCAACCCACCTGGCCACAGGTGCACACACACACACACACTCACACACATGCACGCACTCTCTCTCTCACACACACACACACGCACTGTCTCTCATGCACACACACACTCTCTCTCTCTCACACACACACGCACTCTCTCTCTCACACACACACACACACACGCACTGTCTCTCATGCACACACACACTCTCTCTCACACACACACACAACGCACACACAATCGCACACACTCTCTCTCTCTAACACACACACACACACGCACTCTCTCTCTATCACACACACACACACACACACACACACACACACACACACAGACACAGACAGACACACACACACACTCTCTCACGCACACACACACACACACACACACACACGGTGTGAGACGAAGCGCTTGAGGTTTGTATTCATCAGATTGTTTGTAGGAGGAAAGAACCGTCGAGCTGAAACTTTTGATTCAGTAGCAGTGGAGCAGCACTACGTCTTCCCTGTCAGCACGCGAACACACCAAATTAATGAACTGCGTTTTGTTTGGAAACGTTCTGTACGCTGTATGATATATTGCCTTTCATGTTCTCTTTTGTCCCGGCCAGAAAAGCCTTTGTTGCAGCTTCTGATGGGCTTTGAGCATTTCCTGAGCAAACGAGTCTCTGAGACATACACTTCACTTCAGAGACGCTCGCTGTGCTCAGCTGTGTGTTTGGAACGCTTTCTGTGACGTCAGAGACAAACTGGAAACATTTAGTGAGGAGAAACCAGCCGCTCATTCTGGATGTGTTATTCTCTCGTCTGCTCCGTATTGTTTTAGGAGAGAAAACATCCACACACCGCAGACTGGTGAATAAACTGACCCCATTTAGCCTCATCTGTGTGTGTGTTTATCTCTCTCTCTCTCTCACACACACACACACACACACACACACACACACACACACACACACTCGATACTATTAGAGATCATAATGTAAGCATGCAGCCGTCAGTATCACATCAAATAGTGCACTATAGATCCCCTGAGGAACAATTCCACTTATTCTCTACTATAGGAGAGGAAGACTTGTATAAACTTGTTAAATCAGCTAAACCAACAACATGTATGTTAGACCCTATTCCATCTAAACTACTAAAAGAGGTGCTTCCAGAAGTCATAGATCCTCTTTTGGCTATTATTAATTAATCATTGTCATTAGGATATGTCCACAAAACCTTCAATTTGGCTGTTATTAAGCATCTCATTAAAAAAACACAACTTGACCCCAAAGATCTAGTTAACTACAGACCGATCTCGAATCTCCCTTTTCTGTCAAAGATACTAGAAAAGGTAGCATCCTCACAATTATATTCCTTCTTAGAGAAAAATGATATCTGTGAGGATTTCCAGTCAGGATTTAGACCATCTCATAATACTGAGACTGCTCTCATTAGAGTGACTAATGACCTGCTCTTATCATCTGATCGTGGTTGTATCTCTCTATTAGTGCTCCTGGATCTTAGCGCTGCATTTGACACTATCGATCACAACATTCTTTTGAATAGACTTGAAAACTCTGTTGGCATTAGTGGAAGTGCATTAGCATGGTTCAAATCATACTTATCTAACCGCCATCAATTCATAGCAGTGAATGAAGAGGTATCATATCAATCACAAGTGCAGTCTGGAGTGTGTGTGTGTGTGTGTGTGTGTGTGTGTGTGTGTGTGTGTGTGTGTGTGTGTGTGTGTGTGTGTGTGTGTGTGTGTGTGTGTGTGTGTGTGCGTGCGTGCGTGCGTGTGTGTGTGTGTGAGTGCCTGTATGAGTTCAGTATGGAGTACCTCAAGGCTCAGTACTAGGACCGTTACTTTTCACGCTTTACATGTTACCCTTGGGGGATATCGCGCGCGTGTGTGTGTGTGTGTGTGTGTGTGTGTGTGTGTGAGTGAGTGTGTGTGTGTATGAGTGCAGTATGGAGTACCTCAAGGCTCAGTACTAGGACCGTTACTTTTCATGCTTTACATGTTACCCTTGGGGGATATCCCGTGCGTGCGTGAGTGAGTGTGTGTGTGTGTGTATGAGTTCAGTATGGAGTACCTCAAGGCTAAGTACTAGGGCCGTTACTTTTCACGCTTTACATGTTACCCTTGAGAGATATCATGTGTGTGTGTGTGTGTGTGTGTGTGTGTGTGGTGTGTGTGTGTGTGTGTGTGTGTGAGTGTGTGAGCGTGTGAGTGTGTCTGTGTGTGTGTGTGTGTGTGTGTGAGTGAGTGTGTGTGTATGAATTCAGTATGGAGTACCTCAAGGCTCAGTACTAGGGCCGTTACTTTTCCCGCTTTACATGTTACCAGTGGAGCCCTTACAATCTGACTTTGCTGCAGTTGGAACAAA
>QVTF01022372.1:0-2500 GCA_003573665.1 Oxygymnocypris stewartii | reverse complement strand
CATGCGTAATCTCTTCAGAACATTTAATTATCTCCTCTGTCCCCCTTCACCACCTCCCACCACTTCTATAACAGCTGATGACTTTTCCACTTTCTTCACAGACAAAACTAAAACAATCAGTAGTCAGTTTTCACCTCCACACACACAGGACCTCCAACCAACTAGATCCACTGCTCAAAAAACCTACATTAAACACTTCTCTTTTAGAAAACTACAGACCTGTCTCTCTCTTCCATTCATAGCCAAAACACTTGAACGAGTTGTCTTCAACCAGGTCTCATTGTTTCTTTCCCAGAACAACAAACTGTCAGGTTTCAGGAGTGGCCATTCAACTGAGACTACGCTACTCTCAGTCACTGAAGCCCTGCGAATTGCTAAAGCCGACTCCAAATCATCAGTCCTCATTCTGCTGGATCTATCTGCTGCTTTTGACACTGTCAATCATCAGATCCTCCTGTCCACCCTCTCATCACTGGACATCACTGGTTTGAATCCTGTCTCACTGGTCGGGCTTTCAGGGTGGCCTGGGGAGGAGGTATCCAAAGCACATCAATTGGTCCCTGGGGTTCCCCAGGGCTCGGTTCTTGGATCCCTCCTCTTCTCCACATACACTACATCACTGGGGTTCCCCAGGGCTCGGTTCTTGGACCCCTCCTCTTCTCCACATACACTACATCACTGGGGTTCCCCAGGGATCGGTTCTTGGACCCCTCCTCTTCTCCACATACACTACATCACTGGGGTTCCTTAGGGCTCGGTTCTTGGACCCCTCCTCTTCTCCACATACACTACATCACTGGGGTTCCTCAGGGCTCGGTTCTTGGACTCCTCCTCTTCTCCACATACAATACATCACTGGGTCCCATCATACAGGCACATGGCTTCTCCTACCATTTCTATGCTGATGACACACAGCTCTATCTCTCATTTCGACCAGATGATCCAACGGTAGTTGCACGGATCTCAGGCTGCCTGGCGGACATCTCGGCATGGATGAAAGAACATCACCTAAAGCTCAACCTGACAAAGACTGAGCTTCTTGTCTTCCCTGCAACTCCAACTCTACAGCATGATTTCACGATTCAGTTAGGTTCTTCTACAATTACCCCATCAGCTTCAGTCAGAAATCTTGGTGTAATCTTTGATGACCAGCTGACCTTCAAAGAGCACATTGCAAAGATTTCTTGATCTTGCAGGTTTGCTCTACACAACATCAGAAAGATCATGCCCTTTCTGACAGAGCACGCTGCACAACTTCTTGTGCAGGCCCTTGTCATTTCTAGACTGGACTACTGCAATGCTCTTCTGGCTGGACTTCCATCAAACACAATCAAACCTTTACAAATGATTCAGAATGCAGCGACACAACTGGTCTTCAACGAGCCCAAAAGAGCCCATGTGACACCTCTCTTTATCTCCTTGCACTGGCTACCAGTTGCAGCTCGCATCCAGTTCAAGACACTGATGCTTGCATATAGAACAACCACAGGCTCAGCACCCACCTACTTCCACTCACTATTACGAATCTACATCCCCTCCAGAAGCCCCGCCTACTTCCACTCACTATTACGAATCTACATCCCCTCCAGAAGCCCCGCCAACTTCCACTAACTATTACGAATCTACATCCCCTCCAGAAGCCCCGCCTACTTCCACTCACTATTACGAATCTACATCCCCTCCAGAAGCCCCGCCTACTTCCACTCACTATTACGAATCTACATCCCCTCCAGAAGCCCCGCCTATTTCCACTCACTATAACGAATCTACATCCCCTCCAGAAGCCCCGCCTACTTCCACTCACTATTACGAATCTACATCCCCTCCAGAAGCCCCGCCTACTTCCACTCACTATTACGAATCTACATCCCCTCCAGAAGCCCCGCCTACTTCCACTCACTATTACGAATCTACATCCCCTCCAGAAGCCCCGCCTACTTCCACTCACTATTACAAATCTACATCCCCTCCAGAAGCCCCGCCTACTTCCACTCACTATTACGAATCTATATCCCCTCCAGAAGCTCCGCCTACTTCTACTCACTATTACGGATCTACATCCCCTCCAGAAGCCCCGCCTACTTCCACTCACTATTACGAATCTACATCCCCTCCAGAAGCCCCGCCTACTTCCACTCACTATTACGAATCTACATCCCCTCCAGAAGCCCCGCCTACTTCCACTCACTATTACGAATCTACATCCCCTCCAGAAGTCTGAGATCTGCTAGTGAGCAAAGCCTCGTGGTACCAACACAGAGAGGCTCAAAATCATTCCAGAACATTCTCGTTCACCGTTCCTGGCTGCTGGAATGAGCTATTTTCCATCCGCACCCTACAAACTCCTGCCAGCAGTCAATGCTCGAGTCAGTCTCACACAAAAGACATTATTATAAGATAACCGTTGTGAGCCGGGCTAAAGTAAGAAACACTGTGCTTATGTACTTGATCAAATATTGATTTAGGATCATTTCAACCCAAAAGAAGTTACGGACTGCAG
>QVTF01022371.1:10000-57008 GCA_003573665.1 Oxygymnocypris stewartii | reverse complement strand
CTTGATGTAAAGTGCCACAGCAATGGATTCGATGATTGATTTAACCCAACAACAGGTGTATCAGGAGAAGCGGTCTCATTAGACCTCTATAATTATGATTGTCCCCATATATACTGTACTATATATATATATTGATTTACACAAAGTAAGCATTAACATAGCAAAAGCAAAATAATACACAATTGCAATAAATTATTAAAAGTTAATATAATATAATATAATAATATTTAAATTGAATAAAGGGACCCTATAATAATAATGATACATTTATAATATATTTCAAAGTAACAATTTTAAAATATGTACAATATGGGGAAATGTTACCATAAACATAAAACAACCTTACAAATCACTTATTACATTTTGTTGTCTACTTATAATATAATAATAATACAATAATTCACATTTATTATTATATACAAATATTTATTTTTTCAGAGTAACAATTATGTGCAATATAGCTCTAGTAAAATTTAAGCATAAACATGACAAAAACACCTATTCCATTTTTTTATAATAATAATATACACAATTTATTATTATTATTATTAGTATTAGTGGTGGGTTTTAGTAGTTGTAGTGGTGGTATATAATTAGAAATTGAATAAAGTGACCCTACAAAAATATAGATTGCATAAAAAAAAAAGTAAAAAAGCACATAAAAATCACTTTTTACATTTATAATAATAATAATAATAATTATTGGAGAACAAGACCCCGCAGTAGCATAAACTCTTTCGGAGCACAGCTTGCATGATTATTGTCATCGTGTCTCTTCAGAGACTGATAAACATACTTCACATTGTGTGTGATTTTGTTGTATCAGCCAGTGTGCATGCGTGAATCTGTCTTTCCAGTGAACGTTACATTTGTGGCCTTGTTCCTTCAGGTCCCAATCCATTATGCATGTGGAAGGGCTCATTTTCCAAACATAAATAGAAATACAGGAGGGCTGCTCCTTCAAAAAACAAGCAAGGTGCTCAGAAGAGGCATTCAGCATATTCCTCAGTGTTGAGCTAAAATAACAATGGGGTTTGGTTAGTGTAAGTGCTAAATGCAACGAGACACTGGAGCGCGATGCTGTGTATTTTTCATGAGTCAGCCGGCAGGCGCGGTATGAAACCAGAGTCCTGCAGCGATGGCTCTGTGAAAACAGCAAGCCGTTCAGCTGAGAGTAGAAGTAAATGAAGTGCTCCAGTTTGCTGGAAAGACTTCTAAACTCTCAACAGGTTACAGATTATGTGAGATGCAGACTTTCTCTTTGAGCGCTCATTTAGAGTCATAATGATTAATAATGCAGTTTATTTCGTTCATTTATTATCATATTTATCATCATGTATCAAAGTTATTTTTGAAAATATCAGGAAATTATATCAGAGAAAGTACCACTGTAAACCCTCAAAAACCTTGACACGCGGTTTGTTTTGATAGACAGAGAGAGAGAGAGAGAGAGAGAGAGAGAGAGAGAGAGAGAGAGAGAGAGAGAGCGAGAGAGAGAGAGAGAGAGAGAGAGAGGGATGGATGGATGGATGGATGGATCTTTTTTAATATTTTTTTTTAAATATAATTACTCAATTACAACAATGCATACTCACATTTATTAAGGTGTAAATAATTATTAACATTTTATGCATTTATTAATTATTATATATATATATATATATATAGTATCTCACAGAAGTGAGTACACCCCTCACATTTTTGTAAATGTTTTTTATATATTTAATGTGACAACACTGAATAAATGACACTTTGCTACAATGTAAAGTAGTGAGTGTACAGCTTGTATAACAGTGTAAATTGGCTGCCCCCTCAAAATAACTCAACACACAGACATTAATGTCTAAACCGCTGGCCACAAAAGTGAGTACACCCCTAAGTGAAAATGTCCCAAATTGGGCCCAAAGTGTCATTATTTTGTGTGGCCACAATTAATTTCTAGCACTGTCTTATCCCTCTTGGGCATGGAGTTCACCAGAGCTTCACAGGTTGCCTCTGGAGTCCTCTTCCACTCCTCCATGATGACATCACGGAGCTGGTGGATGTTAGAGACCTTGCGCTCCTCCACCTTCCATTTGAGGATGCCCCACAGATCATCTTTACCCTCAGCTTCTTTAGCAAGGCAGTGGTTGTTATCATGTTGGAATACTACATTGTGGCCAAGTCTCCGAAGGGAGGGGATCATGCTCTGCTTCAGTATGTCACAGTACATGTTGGCTTTCATAGTTCCCTCAATGAACTGTAGCTCCCCAGAGCCGGCAGCACTCATACAGCCCCAGACCATGACACCCCCACCACCATGCTTGACTGTAGGCAAGACACACTTGTCTTTGTACACCTCACCTGATTGCCACCACATATGCTTGAAACCATCTGAATCAAATAAGTTTATCTTGGTCTCATCAGACCACAGGACATGGTTCCAGTAATCCAAGTCCTTAGTCTGCTTGTCTTCAGCAAACTGTTTGCAGTCTTTCTTGTGCATCATCTTTAGAAGAGGCTTCCTTCTGGGAGGACAGCCATGCAGAGCAATTTGATGCAGTGTGCGGTGTATGGTTTGAGCACTGACAGGCTGACCCCCCCACCCCTTCAACCTCTGAAGTAATGCTGACAGCACTCATACATCTATTTCCCAAACACAACCTCTGGATATGACGCTGAGCATGTGCACTCAACTTCATTGGTCGACCATGCCGAGGCCTGTTCTGTGTGGAACCTGTCCTGTTAAACCGCTGTATGGTCTTAGCCACCGTGCTGCAGCTCAGTTTCAGGGTCTTGACAATCCTCTTATAGCCTACGCCATCTTTATGTAGAGAAACGATTATTTTTTTCAGATCCTCAGAGAGTTCTTTGCCATGAGGTGCCATGTGGCTTAATGGACACAACATCCAAGTGCTTCACCGTTAGCTTTAATAAAAAAAAAAATGCTAATTGGATCAATGACTGTCATTATATCCTATCTGTTAATTTATAAAAAAAATGCATTGAAATGCAATGATTTAAATTAAGTGTTTGCACACACATAGAGAGAAAAAAGAGAGAGGGAGAAAAAAAACAACATTATTTTTACTTGGTCATCGTATGAAAATGAAATTGAAAGAAAATAAAAATGGCTATTTATTTATTATTTATTTTCTCTAAAAAAACTTCCTCACCATTGTTTTCATAGACATTCTTGTTTGTCATTTCACCGCAATTTTTGTTTCACTTAAAAAAAAAAGCCCATTATTTTTCCAACCTGGTCTCATAAAAATTCGTACCTCTGTGCAGTTTCTGATGCGACACCGTTTTACGTACCTTACGGCACGCTTCGCCACAGTTTCAAAGAGAAATGTCCACTGAGTGGCGCTAAAACACAGGTTAAATACGTGAACACTGGCACATTTTTATTACGTATATATAGGTACATATTGCTGTGTTTTTATTAAGTTGCTTAAGGAACGCATTTGCGGCGGTTCAGAATTCAAATATCCGGGGTCTGTCACTAAAAGTTAATGTTCTATCGTGTTGGAAATATGCCCTACACCAAACCCAAACCTAAACTCACCCGATAGTGTTAACAAATGCAAAACTGATATAAAAATGTATTTTTTAATGCAACCGTGACATTTGAACTTCCTGATACGCATATTTGAACTGTTTAGTTGAACCGTGATTACACAGGATTAGATCCGGAGCTCCTCGCTTCTCAAGTACATCTCTGTACTCCGCGAGCTACCGAACAAACCTACCGTCTATGCAAACTCATTGATATATGAAGCTGGATATGTGAAATGGTAACATTCAAAAGCATCAGTTTTCAAATTTCCCAGCATATTAATATTGTTTTGAATTCATAACATGATATTCTTCAAGCAACTGTGCGAAAAATTACACTTTATTAATCAAAACTCTGTAAATTTGTGTGAACAGGAGTAAAACATGTCTGAGTTTTACTGCCTCTAGTGTTTCGTTTATTTTGGAAACTGCGGTAATGTGTAATTATTAGTACGTATTTCATGTCTTGCTAAATAGTGCACCCAGGTACATCAATGCCATGAGACCAGGTAGCCATTTTTCTCTAGCCCTCTTTACGTCCATGACCGTTTTGCATAGGAGAAAACCTGATGAAGAAAGACAGAAAGAGAGAGAAAGAAAGAGAGCAATACGGGCCAAAAGTCTGCAAGCCTCCGTTTGGTTTCCCAGACCTTTTAACAGCCGCCTCACCTTCTTGCCATTTCAGAGGCCAGACACTACTTCATCTGGGAAATTATTGCTGCTCAGATGATATTCCCGATCGCTGAAATACAGAGTGCTGCCTTTCTCTCTCTTCGCAGTTTTATTTCATTATCACCAGTCTGAGTTATTGCGTTTTCCTGTTTCTCATTTAGTGGGTAATTATGGAGGCGTACGGGTGGAGCTGTGCCAGGTCAGGTGGAGGTCTGGTTCAGGGTGAGTATAGGGCACAGCAGAAGGGCGTATGGTGGGCACTTCGAGGAACGCGCCAACATCCACAGTGACACAGATTGAAGAGGACTGCACAAACATACCCAGGCAAGCCATAATTCATTGTGTCTCCACTCGTTTCTCCACTCTAATGAGCTTTGCCTACAGTAAATCTCTTATAATAGAGGCCATTTTCTGTGACCTTTTTTCGAGCGACTGTCGTGGCGTTTTTTGTACATTTACTGTATGTAATTCGCAAGACAAGGCACGGCTGAAAGTTCAACCGGTTTCAAATAATCTTCGATCTCATTCCCTTCGGTAAATGGTGCTTTCACAATGTGGTCAGAAGTTTACACTTCGTCTCGTTTCAGTGATGCAAGACGTCTTTCTGACCGAGATCTGGAATCCTGCCTATCGTAATGGAGATATTAAATACATTACGGTCTCCCCCCGGAGGAAAGGAGCTTGTACCGCACTAAAGGAGAATTATGGGAGTTAGCAAGGCTGTAACCATGTCTTGAACTTTTTGCTTAGTTTTAAATAAATGGTATTTTATTAAAGGAATTAAGCAAAGATTGAAATTGATTTATGCCATAGATCCATTTAAATCCTTTACTTAATTGCTTTAATAAAATAATCACATATATTTGATGGGAATAAAGAAAAAGAAAGTTTTTGTAATGTAATCAATTTAAACTATTTGCACATGTTTTTAATTTAAAATATGCACACATTCAATCTTATTTGTATACCTAATATGTGGAAAATGCAAAATAGATTATTTTTTTGTCTCGTTATAATTATGATTTTTTTTTTTCTTAAATACACAAATATTTGGTCTCAAATTTGTATACATTTTACTGGTAGTCCACTGTAACCCAAATCATTTTGGGGTATAATATGTCACAGTTTACTTTATTTTGCTATCCTCAATTACATAAATAAACTGTAGTGTCCTGCACCCACTAGTAAAACATATACAAAATTATATCTGCTGTCTGGATCCTTTTTGGTTTGACTGTATATGTAAGTGTATATGTATATATATATATATATATATATATGTGTGTGTGTGTGTAAAAATGTATATATGTATAAAAACTAAAAACGTTGGACTAAACGAGACTAATAGCACTTGCATGTTGTTGCTCTTTTGTTGGTTTTGATTGCTTCTATTGTCCTCATTTGTAAGTCACTTTAGCTAAAAGGCTCTGCTAAAGGACTGAATGTAATGTAAATGATCAGCAAAGGTCGGCGCTCTAACAGTAGGGGAACAAACGAGCCGCCCTTAATGACATCAGCAGCTGTTGACCAATGGCTATGCAAATCATCTCTGCCTCCGCGTCCCACAGCTGCAAGCGTCCATCACGCCTCAGGCCCGAGGGTTGCGGCCCTCATATGGAAGACATAGGCTGTAAACCTTTGCATTTGTCATCTCCTCTCCCTGATGTAGAGCTGATTTTCTGATGGGTCCCTCATCGGTTGACCTGTAGTTTATATGCCATGTGTTGTTCTCTTGGATCCTCGTCAATACTCCCAGCCTTAAATGAGGACACGTCTGAGCACTATCTATGGTGTGTTGTTAAGAGTTTAAGAGTCAATGACATGACACTGGTCATTCATTTATTAAAACATGCCAAAATGCACTTCACATGTACAGTGACTTGAGCACAACTCTTAATTTGTATGTAAGGTATGTAATGCATTTGGTTGAGTAGCTGCCAGCTGTTCAATTTAAGTACATAATTAGATAATACCAATGTAGGTCGAACAATTACCAAGCAATGCTCAATTTTGTTCATTCTGTTGTGTAAAAAAATTGCATTGGCAATTAAATAAAATCACTTAAGCAAAACATGGTCAGGTCAAAGTGTCTGGATCATTTTTAGGTCCCACATTTTTTTATCAGTTTTACTGCTAATCCCCTGTATGAATAATTTTGGGTATAATATGTCACAGTTTACTTTATTTTGCTATCTTACATAAATTAACTAGTGCCCTGCACCCGCTAGTAAAAATAAAATAAAATAAGTGCTGTGAAAAAATTAATCACATCCAAAATAACAGTTTTTGTTTACATAATATATTTATGTGTACTGTGTTTATTTATTACGTATATATATATATATATATATATATATATATATATATATAAATGCACACATTCAGTATATAGTTTGAAAATACTTACATGTATATCTTTATATTATTATATTTCATTTTATATATAAATCTATTTAATATATAAACATAACACATAATTTTTTTTTTATACATGCATGCGTTTGCATTTTTATATACATAATAAAAATACACAGAACACACTCATTTATTATTTAAACTAAAACTTATTTTGGATGTGATTAATCGCAATTCATTGTTTGACAGCACTAAAAAATATATAAAAAAATACATCTGGTGCCTGAATAATTTCTGGTTTTGTATATATATACATATACATATATATATATATACACACAAAACCCAACATGATTTGGTTTTGTATATATATACACAAACATAAAAAGTATACCACATTAAACTCCCAAATGCATGATTTCTATTGAAATATCCGAGACAAATTTTGACAGAGCAATGGTGAATGTCATTTTTATACCTTACGTCATTGACCCTTAATCAAATGTTGTATTTTGCAAGGGAAACCACCTCCTTAATGACCTCATTTGCACTACATATGACAATGTGGAAGACATTATGCTCTAATTTAGGATACCATTCTTAATGTAAATGAGAAATAAATGCTCCACGCTGACATGGCCATCGGTCGGGACCGTGACCGATCTCCTCCAGGTCCTTAGCGAGTGATGTACAGGTAGGATGCCGTCGTCTGAAAGCCGGATTTGTAATTTCCTGCTAAACGAAGCCCTAATTTTGTGTGTCGCTGGCAGTCCCTCTCAACTTTCCCCTAGAAATGAAACATGTATATTTTGCTTAGCGCAGACAAAGGCAATAACTCCAGAAGCCAAATCAAAAAATGGCGATCCAAGACTTTTTGTCGATGGATTGTGGTTCCTCAATAAACTATAAGAAACATCTGAGATGGCCTCATTTTAAAATAAGCATGAAAAAGAGCTGCAGGCAACGGAGGCCGGCCGCAGGCTCGCACGGCTCGGTATGAAGGATTTATAAAGTGTTTATATAAACGCCGAACTGACCAACACAGCATAAATGAGTGCGGAATCTCGAATTTCATAGCAAATTGCTTGTTTAAGGAGAAGCCGATAACAGCTAGGTTAGCTGCAATTAGGCTTTATTAATGACCCAAAAACCCTCTGTGGAGTATTTTTCCAAACATACCAGCGATCCAAAAGAGATGCAAGCTGGATGGTGACCATCTCGGGTTCGACTCCAGAAAGAGTCGGGGAAAAACACATCTATTTATTTGCTTCCATAGTAACGTCTTTGAGAAGGTTGCAGTGTTTTATGAGACTCAATATAAAGTCAATTCTCCGTGAAGTGCACAACTCCTGGCGGACTGTGAATGGCCCCTGTTACCTGTGATTTCTTGGCTCAATAACAAACAGTAGTTGTAATACTTCATCCGAGGAAGGAAGCAGAAGCTTTAGAAGCAATAAAATATTGACCTCTTCATCAGCCAAAACTAGCACAATACCAGCCTGCACGTCCGCATGGTAGCAAAACACATCAGTAGCTTTCATGGAGGGCAAGACGACCACTGGGCTTTACAACGCAATCTGGCCTGTAAGATCTATTAAGATTGATGCACTAACATTTATATCTTCAGAATGATCTGAACAGCACGATTTGTTGCAAGTCTGGATTTAGCAATCTGCCTCAGGCTTTTCTCGATGGGGCATTTGTAACTTTCCAACATCCCAGTACACTTATGTGCTCATTTTGCCTTTAAAGTGCCTCTCTCGTGTGTATTCAGAAGTAATGGTCTACACACTGGGTTATTTGAACTCAGCTTTGACAAGAATCATTTTCTATGGTTTTGTAACTTTGCAACTTTTTTTTTTCTTTCTTACTTTCTTTCTTAGTGCTTTCATACTTGAGACCGGGTGTGTCTCACTCATCCTTAAAAGTGAAGCTGTGGGCTCTTTGATCGCCCCTTGGTGGCTGGCTGCAGTACAGGTCATAAACCCTGCCCTTTCCATGTAAACGAATGGGTCAAAATAAAAAAATTATTACACTTCCAATACAATTTTCCGAAATATGGTTTTGGTCAGTTAAGGTAGTTGTTATCATGCTGATATATGTTCAATTGTTCATTTTTGTGATAAGTTGGATTTTAGCTAGTAATTTAATGCTCCAAACTAACCTCTACTGTGCAGACTCGTGCTCCAAACAAATCTCTACTGCACAGACTAGGGCTCCAAACGAATTTATACTGTGCAGACTCGTGCTCCAAACAAATCTCTACTGCACAGACTCGTGCTCCAAACTAACCTCTACTGCGCAGACTCGTGCTCCAAACGAACCTCTACTGCGCAGACTCGGGCTCCAAACGAACCTCTACTGCGCAGACTCGGGCTCCAAACGAACCTCTACTGCGCAGACTCGGGCTCCAAACAAATCTCTACTGCGCAGACTAGGGCTCCAAACGAACCTCTACTGCGCAGACTCGTGCTCCAAACGAACCTCTACTGCGCAGACTAGGGCTCCAAACGAATCTCTACTGCACAGACTCGGGCTCCAAACGAATCTCTACTGCGCAGACTCGGGCTACAAACGAATCTCTACTGCACAGACTCTGGCTCCAAAAGAATCTCTACTTATTACACTTCCAATACAATTTTCCGAAATATGGTTTTGGTCAGTTAAGGTAGTTGTTATCATGCTGATATATGTTCAATTGTTCATTTTTGTGATAAGTTGGATTTTAGCTAGTAATTTAATGCTCCAAACTAACCTCTACTGTGCAGACTCGTGCTCCAAACAAATCTCTACTGCACAGACTAGGGCTCCAAACGAATTTCTACTGTGCAGACTCGTGCTCCAAACAAATCTCTACTGCACAGACTCGTGCTCCAAACTAACCTCTACTGCGCAGACTCGTGCTCCAAACGAACCTCTACTGTGCAGACTCGGGCTCCAAACGAACCTCTACTGCGCAGACTCGGGCTCCAAACAAATCTCTACTGCGCAGACTAGGGCTCCAAACGAATCTCTACTGCGCAGACTCGGGCTACAAACGAATCTCTACTGCACAGACTCTGGCTCCAAAAGAATCTCCACTGCACAGACTAGGGCTCCAAACGAATCTCTACTGCACAGACTCGTGCTCCAAACGAACCTCTACTGCGCAGACTCGGGCTCCAAACAAATCTCTACTGCACAGACTCGTGCTCCAAACGAACCTCTACTGCGCAGACTCGTGCTCCAAACGAACCTCTACTGCGCAGACTCGGGCTCCAAACGAACCTCTACTGCGCAGACTCGGGCTCCAAACAAATCTCTACTGCGCAGACTAGGGCTCCAAACGAACCTCTACTGCGCAGACTCGTGCTCCAAACGAACCTCTACTGCGCAGACTAGGGCTCCAAACGAATCTCTACTGCACAGACTCGGGCTCCAAACGAATCTCTACTGCGCAGACTCGGGCTACAAACGAATCTCTACTGCACAGACTCTGGCTCCAAAAGAATCTCTACTTATTACACTTCCAATACAATTTTCCGAAATATGGTTTTGGTCAGTTAAGGTAGTTGTTATCATGCTGATATATGTTCAATTGTTCATTTTTGTGATAAGTTGGATTTTAGCTAGTAATTTAATGCTCCAAACTAACCTCTACTGTGCAGACTCGTGCTCCAAACAAATCTCTACTGCACAGACTAGGGCTCCAAACGAATTTCTACTGTGCAGACTCGTGCTCCAAACAAATCTCTACTGCACAGACTCGTGCTCCAAACTAACCTCTACTGCGCAGACTCGTGCTCCAAACGAACCTCTACTGTGCAGACTCGGGCTCCAAACGAACCTCTACTGCGCAGACTCGGGCTCCAAACAAATCTCTACTGCGCAGACTAGGGCTCCAAACGAATCTCTACTGCGCAGACTCGGGCTACAAACGAATCTCTACTGCACAGACTCTGGCTCCAAAAGAATCTCCACTGCACAGACTAGGGCTCCAAACGAATCTCTACTGCACAGACTCGTGCTCCAAACGAATCTCTACTGCGCAGACTCGGGCTCCAAACGAATCTCTACTGCACAGACTCGGGCTCCAAACCAATCTCTACTGCGCAGACTCGGGCTCCAAACCAATCTCTACTGCGCAGACTCGGGCTCCAAACCAATCTCTACTGCGCAGACTCGGGCTCCAAACGAATCTCTACTGCACAGACTCGGGCTCCAAACCAATCTCTACTGCGCAGACTCGGGCTCCGACCGAATCTCTACTGCGCAGACTCGGGCTCCAAACGAATCTCTACTGCGCAGACTCGGGCTCCAAACGAATCTCTACTGCGCAGACTCGGGCTCCAAACGAATCTCTACTGCGCAGACTCGGGCTCTAATCCAAACTAACCTCTACTGCGCAGACTCGGGCTCCAAAGGACGCCATTTACTCAAGATGGCAGCAGCCATACTGAGATGTATTCGCTTCACTTTTCTATAGTGGAAGGAAGCGGAGACGCGTCGCCCATCTGTTTTACAGTCTATGCTCCAGACCACCTGTCCTAACAAACAGATCTAGGGAGTCTAATAGTAGGCCTGAAGAGGTTTAGCTGTGTGTTTGTCATTGCATTTACAAATAAACGTTAAATTCAAGCACTGTTTGTCTCTCTAACTTTTTTTGGAGTTGGAGAGATGAGGGATAAGTTTTTTTTCATGGCTTAAGTTAAAGCATTAATAGTAGGTATAGTAATGTTAAGTATTATTAGTATAACAATCTGTTTTTTTAGTCATGAGATAATTTTTCTTTTTTTATTAAATACAGCTATTCATTTAATGACCTTAAAATGCACAAATGTTTTAATAGGTGACCCAACATGTGCAATATTTGGTAACATATTTGTCTTTATTAATCTAAATTCTAATATCCGTTCAATGGTATAAATGTGTGTATATGGATGTTATCGGACATTGTTATTATCATGTTACCTACCAGCGTCAGTTGCATCACTTCACTCTCTCTATCTTCAGCTTGCTCCCTTTATCAGGGTTCACCACAGCGGAGTGATCCGCAGTTGCATCACTTCACTGCTATTCACAAATCCTCCTGAGACAGTAAAAAGTGCATTGGATGCGCACTTCAGAATCTCATTGATAGTACTATTTTATGAATACTGTTGATTCGCATATGCTGCTGTTTATACTTGCTGTTTTTCGTCTACTATATTCAGATGCATCCGCAGTCTTTATGAAAGAGTCACTGATTCATTCATCTAAATTCCATTTGGCAGATACTTTTATCCAAAGCAACTCACATTGCATTGAAGGTACACATTTAGATTTGATCAATTCTTGCTTTGCCTGGGATTGACATTGGCATTGCTAGAGGAAGTTACGTGAGTTCAAAACTTCATATGATCCCTGTTTAGTTTTGTGTACCTTCATCCTAATCACTATCCTGACAGCTTTTAATCCTGCCTCTTTCTTCTGGTGCTGAGTGCGTTAACGTCTGTGGATAACCAGACAGTGAGAAATCGCTTCTGCGTTTCCAGTGAGATGTATAACACACTCCAGGGCAAGAGAGGACCTTTTTATTAGCCATCACTCATTAGTAGATGGGGCCGGGGTGCAACCAGGGGGTCAGGAGGCCAACAAGTGGGACGCTTGGAAACGCAGCAAACCCTTTACTACAACCCCACATGACTCTCAAGCCAGGTTTGAGTGAGTGGGAACACAGGGGGAGACATAACTCTCTCCTCTTTCTTTCTTTGAGGGGTGAGAGGGAGACAGATGGAGAGATGGATGGAGCTAAAACAAAAAGCTGGAAATGTCTGCAGAATGTCATCGAAATGATATGCATCTTTCGGCCAAGACAAACTAAACATAAAACCCTCCAAACAGACAGTGGCGCTTTCCCTCGTAGACTCACGGACCGCTCGAGGCCAAAAGACCCACCAAAGACATGAAATATCAAACAGGACCTTCTCCCTGTGGTGTTGTGAGCCAATTATGTAATCAGAGAAACTCCTCTAAAGTGCCTGCTGAGAATAAGCTATCCATCACTCCTGTATACGAGGCGGCGCAGATATATGTGACACTCCCAAAAAGTCAAATCACTCCAGATGACTAATGCAGTCTATACAGTGTATTTGTATCCAGTTGTTCTGATAGGATGACTACAACCCATTTGGCGTTTTTGAATCCATACAGACTTGCATGAAAGTCATATAACAGCTGTCAGATTAATGTTGGCCCTTCACTTGTTTCTTTTTATAGCTGCCAGATCTTTGTCCACGCTGACTATTATTCAGTCTTTTCTCTTTAACAGTGGTATAATCCACAGGTGGGCCTTGTTATAGCAGTCTCAACACCTCAATTTTGTGTCTGACCCTGTCTGACATCTTACCCAATAAACACTTGAGGAACTCTTAAGTTAGAGAACAATTGGCAGAGCTCATGTTCGCAACTTAGTACAAGTGGATACAGCATTGAGGTCCACTGTGCTGAAGACTGGATAATGGGTTCATGGCATGGATTTCTTCAACTAGTGATTACTATTTGTCAATGCTATCAATAGTTTAGGAGTTCCACATCAGTAAGGACACATTTGCTCCAGGGTAAATTAACTTTATGAACTGAACAATTTCATTTTCATATTGATTTAGGTGTTGATAGTAACTGAAGAGTTCACAATAACAGTGATTGTGTTGTAGAAATGTGGACAGTTCTGTTCACTTACACTATTGTGTTGTCACACTGAAGTTAGATTTACATTATAGTTTTTAATCACATTGCTGCATTTTCACATCGCACATTTTTTAAATAAAAACTGCATATAAAATACTCTGCAAAACCATAATTAATTCTAGACGGCAGAATACGAGACTATATATTTTTACTTTGATATTTTCTTTTTTTTTTACTTGAAAATGTATTTTATTTTTACATTTAAATTAATTGCTCATCTAAAGTTAATCTTTAAAAAAACATGAATAATTGAACACTGTGAAATGTAACCTTCAGCAAATCTCCAAATTAATATCCATTTTTTTGTACTTTTTGCATTTAAAAAAGTCATTTTAAATTTGTATTGCATTTTTTTTATTTGATTAGAAAGCATTTCACTTCGATATTATCCAATTTATTTTTGTGATATTGGCCATAACATAAAAAATAAAAATAATTTTAATATCAATGCATCCTGCGCTTTACTGAAAATCACATTATTCACAGTAAACCTCCAGTTCATCTCTATGGGATGTTTTATAATGACTGTCTAAGGTAGCAACAGTAACCAAGGGGCGGGGCTTAGCGAAGGGTCGAAATGGCGTGGTTTTAATTAATTTACTACGCTTTTTCATCTATAATATAGGGCATAATCAAACAGAACAAGAACACACAAGTGAGATGAAAAGATGTTAAAAGCAGCAGGAAAAACCTCCCCTGTGCACAGTCCACTCTTCTCCATTAATTCAACAGACATCAGAGCATCGTACCTACCGAAAGCATTGAGAAAAGAGAGAGACAGATGTACTGCTTCTATGCTGAAAAGCATAAATCTGATTTAATCTAGCATTTACACAAGTATACTCTGTGTCCTGCCAAGCTGTTTTTGTCATTCTGCGCTTGCACTGTAAGAGATGTCACACCTGGAAACCGTGCCAAATCAGCCCCCCGCACCACATCATGGCCCCTTGATGGGCTTTGATTTAAAAGCAACTGGTCCTGAATCTGGGCAGTTTTGCAGTGTCCCACACCCACAACTTCCTTACACCTCCTTTCCTAAATTCACTGTAGCCTGTTGCTTCATCCAGAGCATTACTCACAATGATAAATTACCTCAACGTGAATGACTTATGTGAAGCCGGGAGGCGGGAGGCACTGAGACACGGTGAAAGTGATAGCCCTGTGGATATGCATAGTCCATAACACCACCACGAGGAGCAGCAAAGGGGATCGTATTTGCAACCGACTGCAAAAGGACAGTAAATATATGACATGATAGATTGTATTTATCCTTCGCCTCTTGTCCAAGTTTCTCCGGGTTGTAAAGCTGTGCGAACGGCACACTCTTTGGGGATCGGAACTTATAAACATCATTTTTCAGCCACAGGTGGTAATGAGCCACAAGAGGGAAACTTATATGAGGTTTAGGATGTGGGATAGAGGGAATCATGTTATTGTAGCACATCCTAAAACCTCACGGTCTCCCAAAGTTGTCTCCAATGTAAAATTTCATGCCTGTCGAATGGCGCCCTTATTTCGGCTGAATCTTACGAGGAAAGGACTCCTGAGATACCTGCTACGATGCTTCACCGTACATGCACCCCTTGGCCACCTCTATAAACCAGATTGTAAAAATTAGTAAGGCATAACGCTGGCTACCTCATTGGGTGTGAACAAATTTGTCGTTTTCTCTTTTTTATGCCATCATCCTTTGAGCTGAAGAATATAAGTTCCCCTGTTCATTACTTAAATGGATAGTTCACCCCCCCAAAAAATATATATTCTGTTATCATTTACTGCCCCTCATGTCATTCAAAACCTGTGTGACCAACTTTCTTAAAAAAAACAAAATAAATCAAAACCAATTCAAACGTTTTAACCTTCATTGTTTGTTCAAAAACTCTTTCCCAAAGAACTGTACGGTTCTTAACACAACCAGTGTTTTTCTTAGTGTGAAGGACATTTAATAAAATTAAGAACCTTTTGTGCAATGCAAAGATTCAATGGATGTTAAAGGTTCTTCGTGGAACCTTCAAAGCCAATAAAGAACCTTTATTATTAAGAGTGTTCCTTAGAAGAAAGGTAGTTTGGAAGAATGTTTTTTTTTTTTTTTTGGTGTATTATGCTTTTAAGTTCACTTTAAGAAACACAGTCCCATTTTATGATGGATATTAGATACAAAACCATGAAAAAGGACATGACAAATATACTTTAGCTACTCTGTTTAGCTTGAAAGAGATAAACCTTTAGGGTGGAATAAACATGTTTTGGAAGCGATTCAGAAGAGACATTGGAGCCAAGAACTGTAAAGATGACAAGTAAACATACAGATGCCAAAGTCGTGTTTAGAAGTTGTAGTCTTTCCTCTTGATCCGTCTTTCACTATGGATGACAGAATGTTTAAAGAAGCAGCATGAGACACATGAGGTAAGGATCATTTGCCTGCGCTCTTCAATCTGACTCTGTTTGTTCTGGTATTAGGTGGAATTCATTAATCAATTTGAAGCTATGATTTAATTTCCCAAATACTCAGTATTATGTTACAGCAAGCAGGAAATGTAAGAGTTATTTTAGGCTTCATTCACACTGCAAGCAAATGTGGCCCACATTGATTTTTTTTTTTTTTTTTTTTTTTTTTACAATATCTTTTCAGTTCCAATTTGAGCCACTTCCATTTGTGATACCAAATCCGATACAGGTCAGATGTTTTCAGATGATCGCAGTCTGAACAGTCATATTGGGATTCATGCGTCTTTTACGTGACTCTAGATCAGTGATCCTCAAATCTGGCTCGTGAGATCCACTTTCCTGCAGAGTTTAGCTACAACCCTGATCTAACTTACCTACCGGGGATTGTCTAATGATCCTGAAGACATTGATTAGCATGCTCAGGTGGGTTTGATTAGGGTTAGAGCTAAACTCTTTAGGAAAGTGGATCTTGCGAGCCAGATTTGAGTATCCCTGCTTCAGAGATTTTACATACCCAAAGTTATCTAGACAGTTGTAAAAGATAGTCAGTGGAAGTACAGTGATGTTTGTCAGAACTCAGAAGTATTAAACATGAGAGCTCATATCATAAAAGTTTCAAAACTCTACTGTCACATCTTTTTTTCATATTTTTTCATATTGCCTGTGCATAATTTCGCTGGCTTCAGCAGATCAAACTAATTGGGTGGATTTTGTTGTGAAAACCTGGAAACCCTGTCTGGAATGGTTTTTTTTGCACATGTGGGTCGTTCAGGAAATCTGAAAATTGGCCACATTTAAAACAAAAAATGTGAACAGCTACACAAAAAAATTAAATCTGAGCAAAAATCTGAATTGATAATTAAGTTCACGGTCACAGAATCAATGTCATATCAAGCACACTTACAATCTTCATGTAACTGGTTATATTGCGTAACGTAACCGTGGACTATCTATTGGAGGAGATATGTTTGTTATCATGTCTGGTCTTGATACAGACTCAAGATCAAGATTCTCTCCATGTCCACCCATCCTCACTCTTAGCCGAACTACATACAACCATGAGAAATAGCAGCAGCACCCAAAGCAAGGCCTGTTAGAGCCAGCTGGTTTCAGACAAAAGCTTTCACCACCTGGTCTGATCCTCCGCTGCGCTTTTACTTTCACATCCGATGGCTTCTCCGCTTGGTGAAATTCCCAAGAGCCTGGCAGAACGAGTGAGATTCCTCCGCCGACATCTGCTACAGTTATCCTTGGCAATCGGCTCTGGCTAGACATTCCATTATTGTTATTTCTTTGTTCAGCTCTTCAGAGAGAAAATAAAGATATTACAGACAGCGTCTACTCGAGCGATTCCTGTCGGATTCCATTCCCGTATTTCTGGTGAAATCGACACAATCGACTGCTTACGTGAGACCACTATCTCGTTCACATGTCGGGACTGAACATAGGATTGTAGCTTGTGGGGTTTCAAAAACATCCCCTAGCTTGCTTGAAACCGGCGTAGAAGAACCAGTCTTGGGATCTAACTGGCTAAACATCTTAAAATGTGCTGTTGTAAAGAAGTCTCAGCCTTCTCCTGCTGTTGGTAAAACAAATGTTCCTCCCATACAGTGTTATTCTTATCCAAGCCAAACTGTTAAAATAATTGACTCGCAATCATTTTTGAGTTTGTAATGGCGAAGGCTAGACTTCGATTTAACGCCTCACTTAAATGACACTGTTGACTTGTTTTTATCCAAGAGGTGCTGGGTTATCCCCTTCTCGACTGCCAATCTGTAGTCTTCAGTTCACCACGATGATGTCTGAGAGCTTCACAGTGGTCCACCATTAGCTTAAAAACACACAATTATGACCGTACGAGAACTTGAAAGGAAATAATAAATGAATTTGTTGCTGGATTGAGATGTTTTTACACCCAAAGTTTTTGTACAATGTCTTTATTTCATGCTTGGTTTCCTCCTTTCCCAGCATAACACCCAAGATGTACTCAATTGTCCAGACCAAACTCTCACACTTGAGTTGAACTAATGCAAGCAGAACAGAGCAAACACACTGTAGGCTTTCATCAGTTCAACTCAAACCCAACAAGGAGCCTCTCAGAAAACAAACGCGTGCCTCTGAAATGTTTTTCACACAAAGAAGGGCATGAGACACCTCACCGTAGAAGACGACATACATCCCATGTTGAGTTTTCCCTCTGTAGCAATGCTCCATCACTTCAGTTACTGGAGATTCAAGCTACCACATCTCTCATGTATTTGCCACGAACAACTAGCTGCTCACAGAAGAGCTTAGACTTCAACCTGTAACAATGCTCTACTAATGAGACGAAACATTACTGCTGTAACCGGTGATTTAACATTTGAACTCCATTTGAAACTTAATATAACATTCATGACACAACACAAAAGTCTTTCATACATATATTCTGCCATCTGTTAGCATTGGGTAGATATGTCTGGCTCCAGGTTTCTTCAATGCCATGATTTCATCCTAAACTCTCCTCTTAAATATCTAATAATATCTAATAATATAATATCACTCTATTTACCGTGTAAAGCTGCTAAAAAAACGAAAAAAAAACCCTTATATAACTTATATATATATATATATATAAGTTTCGGTATGTAGTTCTTTTTTTACTACTTTTGTAGATTTTCTCTCATTTTTTACTAAAGTTTTTACTTAAAACCTGCCAAAATACACTCATACTACAGATATTAATCATCATACTGCATACTGACAGAAAATGTATAACCTGAATGAAGTCGCTTTGGATAAAATCATGCATAAATGTAAATTACATTCTCAGAAAACAAGTGTTATGCCTCTAACACTAGCTTGCTCTATTCTTTTTCTATTCTATCTGTTTTCATTTGATTTATTATATAATAAATAAATAAATAAAAATGTTCTACGTGTACTGCGTTAAGCTAACTGGGACTTGTCATAGCACTCACATATCATTGCTCTTTTGTTGATTTTGATTGCTTCTATTGTCCTTATTTGTAAGTCGCTTTGGATAAAAGTGTCTGCTAAATGACAAAATGTAAATGTTATGTGGTGCTTCTTAAGTAAATTCATATTGTTTCAATATTTTTTTTATATTTTAATTGGATAATTAGACAATACTTTTTTTGTGCATTGCACATGAAGGTCCTCCTCTCTTTTCGAGCCTCCTGTCTTCCCTTGCATTTCACCTCTCCTTTCTACAGAGCCCTTCGGTTATTTAAAATCCAGACGGACGTGACTGTAAGTGCTGCTGCCTTGCCTTTTAAAGGGGAAGTAAATGAGCACAGATCATATAAATTAGCATCTGTATGACTCTTTTACACATTTGGCTCTCATCTCACTGCTTGACCTATGGCACAGGTCAAGGACAATGGGAACCGTGCTAACTCTAATGACCGCACACTGCTAGAAGTGACGTCATTCCCAGGCTTTAATAGAGACATGAGTGTGGGTTATAGATTGAGACAGAGTCACACGGATGTGACATGATGGACTTTGGAGGTCAGAAGGCTGGAAACTTAACAGTCTGTAAAAGTCTCGGAAATGATGGGTTTGCCATGTCGGTGATTATTACCTCGTGAGATAGTCTAGTGAATTGGCTGATGTCTCACTCAGATAGGTTGAGATTTATAAATATTGGACAATTGAAATCTTTAATTTAGACTTGAAACCAATTATTTATTACATTTGATCAGCAGTGAACAAATAAAATCCCAAATGCATCAACATTCTTTTCCTTCAAGCACAAAGATAATTGTCAATTATTAACCTTATTAATTAACATACATAATAATAATAAAAATAGGTCACTTGAGATCTCGAGGAATGTATACAGTCAATATTTTGGTTTACAGTAAGTCATTGTTTTTATCTTTGTAATGTCAGAGGGATTAGAAACAACTTTAGTCTTGTCTTCTGGTCAGTATCACACTCCTCTTCTTTTACCCTTTAGAGGGCACTGTAGCTCTATATGAGAGACTGTTTTGGGCTCTGATGCACAGGCTGTAATATGTCTATTGAGGGGAAGTGTGTCTTAACACGTCCAGAGCAGGAAAGGGTAAATTAGAAAGCATAATTAAACCGTATTGACACCATATGTGCTCCGCCTCTCTCAGCATTTGGGCTGTGTGGAGGTGTTTAACCTGTAATTACAGACAGACCGCCTCCAGACTGATTTATACAACCACACACACACGCACACACGCACGCACACACACACACACACACGCACGCACGCACGCACACACACACACACACACACACACTCGCACGCACGCACACACGCACACACACACACACTCGCACGCACGCACACGCGCACGCACACGCACACGCACACACACACTAAGTGTTGTAACATAAGTGTCAGGCAGTGTGTAGATGCACCGGTGTCTGTTTGATCTGGATCTTGGGAAGATTATGTAAAAACTTGGCCAATGAAGAAATATTACAGGTTCAATGCAAGTTAAGCTCAGTTGACTGCATTTGAGGAATAATGCAGATTTTCCTCAGAAATTAAGGTTACAGCGAGGCATTTCTTTTTTAATGAGGCATATTTTTAAAACGATTTAAATATAATAACATGTTCAAATTAATTTTGCGTAACTCTGCACTTTTGTGGAATAAATTGCCTCTGGATATTACCTTCGGTATGTCGAATATGGTTAGTTTTAGTTTAAAAGCTAAAAGTTGGCTCTTAAGTAGATTGAATTTGTATTACATACATGGTTATTTGTGACAGTACAGTTTGTAAATGTGTAATTTTATTGTAATTTTTGTATTTATAATGCGGTGGCAGTGTACCTGTAACCGGGAGTGGAGTTTGTGTTTACATCAAGGATCACAATAGAAATACGTTTTATTTAAACTTTATTGTGTTATCCTTGACGAATTGAGTGTATTCACTACTATTTTTGTCAAATAAAAATAAATTAAAACATATATAATTTTGTAACATTTTAAATTATTATTATTATTATTATAAAACTTGTAATTATTTTAAAGTGATTTTACATATATTTTTACCATACTAAAGTCATGTTAAATGACTTAAAATTAATTTAAATGTATTTAAATGTTAAAATTAAATGTAAATAAATAAATAAACAAAGTAAAATTAAAGTAATATAAATTTACTGTGTTGCCATGACAAATAATCTTAAAATGGTTAAATAATAAAGTTACAACATAACATTTGAATGTACATGTATTTATAAAATATAAGATGCACACTGCAAATAACAAAACAGCTCCATTTACTTCCACTTCAAATGTCTTTGGAACAAGCCCAAAACGATGAATATTGCTTTGACATATTCACTCTTTACCCGCTTGCCCTTAAAGTGCTGACTCTGCACATCAAGCTCCACATGTTTGAAGCCGCTTGAGCTTTGTGATGTGTTTCATGGCTGCACACAACTGTTTCACACGCGTATATGACACATAACGCATGGCTACATGTGTATGAGTCGCTGTATGTTTGTTTATTTTTCAAATATTAATCAGTTCCTCTCTTGTAGTATTAATAGTTCACAGATGTTGTGTATCACTCTTACACTGAAATGCTATCTTTTTTACATTTATTCTTATTACGAGACAGGTCAACTTTAAACTTTTCATTTAGACCGAGATCAAGTAAACAGCGTCTTCTCGTTTGTATCATAAAAAAAAAAGCCTTGCCTGAGTATAATTTCTCATAAACGATCGCTCCGATTAGATTTGATTTATATATTAGGCACAAACGTCCCATAAAGAAACCATGTTTGTGTGAAAACTGTGCAGCTATGAACGTCTACATCAGCATCAGGTATCAATTAACGACTTTTCTTCCATTAATGGCTTTTACGCGCCCGGTTTTCTAATACTGACAGAGTTCAGAGGTCATCAAAACAGCGTGACACTGTATTATGAAGTCATCACACGCCCTGTGGGACAATGACATAAACAAATGGGTTGTTAGCGCCTGATACGAGACTTAAAATAAACACGAAAGTCATCCAATACAGCTCAAATCTGCAGGCGAACATGATTCAACTGTTTTGAGGGTAGCCAAACGTTGGCCCACACAGTACCTTGGCAGTTCTGCAAGGGATTTTAAAGGCTGACGGTGTAGGCAGATCAGTATAAGGAACATTACTGCCTGTCTAAATATTAAAAGCAGTCGCAGACAGATATACAGAGAGATTATTTGACCCCTGGACTTGTTTATGAAAGTCAGACAAAATAAGCGGAGGAGTGCAATCTCTCCGGCTCGCGAGGGACCGGCTGTGTGGGTGGATCGCTTGGCTGGAGGAGCCCCAGATGGCTCCAGCTCACCGTATCCCATAATCCTTTACCAGGCCCATGAGGAAGTGTGGAGAGATGCAGAGAACAGAGATGTGTAAAACAGTGAGTTAACAAGTACACAATCTGTTGAGATCTGGCACGGTGCAGACATGCACACATACTGCTAGTCCCTCGCCTGTTCAAGTCACGCAGAAATATCATCAGAAACAATTATTATGATTCTGATCATAAGCAATACATACAGTTATTATACGATCTCTCTTTTTCATCACAGGGGAAGAGGGTAAATATATTATCTAGTAGATGTCACCATAAATGTAAAAGCTGATTAATCACAGTATATTAAGACACTTCATATTACAGGTTTTCCGAAATGTTATGTTTAAATATGTAAATTAAGTTAATGTCAGATAATTAAATATGCACTCATTTGCATATATTTCCAGATCAGAAATCTGATAAAGCCAGTTCTTGTTTCATGTTGTTACATTAAAGGGATTTTTGGTTGAATCACTCCAGAAAATAAAATAAATAAATAAAATAAATAATAAAAATACTGAAAACAGTAAAAAAAATAAAAAAATTATAATAAATAAAACAAATTAATGAATGTAAAAAAATATATATAATAATATTAATAAATAAATAAATAAATAAACAAAAATGCAAATAAATATCAATTTCCCCATGTGTTTATGAATAAAATGATACATAAATCAGTATGAATGTATAAACCAGTATGGATATTTATGTCTCAGTGCATGAAAAATATAACTTGGGGAAAACTGTGTTTCAAGATGTCCATTCTAATAAAATATGCAGATAGCAAAGACATAACGTAAGAAAACAATGTGTATTTTAGATGTTTTCTTTTCACTATGTTATGGATGCAAAATAGTTCAAAATCTCTAAATTGATCTGTGCATAAAAATAATCCTTTACACAAAGAACAACCTCTTACTCAACCTGGATCCATATACAAATATAAGTACATTAATAATAAATTTTATGCTCATATTTAGCTGAGCAGTGTTATGTGTTCGTGAAGCTTTCATTTGATGACTATTTGATTTAATTCAAGACCTCTGACACTGTTTGAGCAGTCGCCTTACCGAGAAGCTGTTTTTAGTTACTATCTCTCTGTTTTAGCACTCATAAGCAGTCACCTTGACGAGGGCATAACCCTGTTGTCCTGTCAGCATGTAATCTCCCACACGCACCTCCCCGGACTCTTCCAGGTGTCACCGGCTTTGGTTTGGTGTGCTGTCCTCCAGATATTCCTCCAGGCCTCCGCCGCGCTTCAAAGCTCTGACTGATAGGGTCGTTGTGCTGACCTGTGCAGCTGTAGAGCCGCTGAATGCTGGATTTGTGACATCAGCGCTAAGTCCTTTCAATTAGCGCTCAGCCTGTCATCACGCTCGCCTCTGATCCTCCTTTCATACAGCCTTGCATGCGCAGCGCACAGGTGGAGCTTCGGCCCAGGTGTTCACGGAGGCATTTACAGGAATACTCTGGGTTCAGTACAAGTTTAATAGACAGCATTTCTGGCATGACATTGATAAGCTATCTTAAATAAACATTGAGCCATTTACAATGGACCGTTATCACAATTCTGGGGTTCATTTCTGCCAAATGGACATCAACTTAAGAAGCTATTACTAAATATAATGTAGAGACTTTCATTTTCTGTAAAGCTGCTTTGCAGTGAATTGCATCGTGAAAAGCACTATGCAAATAAACGTGAATTGAATTGAATTCTCAGGAGCAGAAGTCATCAGTGTTGGGTAAACTTGTATAGTGGTACGGAAACTACAACAAATCAATGTTTTGCCATAAAGATTTGCATTTGTCACAATAGAAAAGAAAGAAAAAAAGAAAAGAAAACAGAAATCCACAATAACGTTTCTATGACTTTCCCAAAAAAAAAACAATTTTTTTTGATTGATTTTATTTTTTGGTCAGAAAAGAGAAAAATGTCAAATGTGTCGTCACTCTCTCAGTCTTTGTATTAGAAACACTCACACAGCAACGTAAAGCTAATGTTATTAATGTACATTCATCATGAAACAAATAAAATAAATAAATAGCTGTATTTACAACATTAATACTTTTGGAAACACATGAAAAGGAATACATGATCGTTTCAATAGATACAAGACAATTGGGCAATAGGGCCGTTGACCTGTATCTTTACTCCGTTATTGTACTTAAATATATTTCTAAAATACAGGTGCATGTCAATAAATTAGAATGTCGTGGAAAAGTTCATTTATTTCAGTAATTCAACTCAAATTGTGAAACTCGTGTATTAAATAAATTCAATGCACACAGACTGAAGTAGTTTAAGTCTTTGGTTCTTTTAATTGTGATGATTTTGGCTCACATTTAATAAAAACCCACCAATTCACATCTCAACTAATTAGAATATGGTGACAAGCCAATCAGCTAATCAACTCAAAACACCTGCAAAGGTTTCCTGAGTCTTCAAAATGGTCTCAGTTTGGTTCACTAGGCTACACAATCATGGGGAAGACTGCTGATCTGACAGTTGTCCAGAAGACAATCATTGACACCCTTCACAAGGAGGGTAAGACACAAACATTCATTACCAAAGAAGCTGTTCACAGAGTGCTGTATCCAAGCATGTTAACAGAAAGTTGAGTGGAAGAAAAAGATGCACAACCAACCGAGAGAACCGCAGCCTTATGAGGATTGTCAAGAAAATCAATTCAAGAATTTGGGTGAACTTCACAAGGAATGGACTGAGTCTGGGGTCAAGACATCAAGAGCACCACACACAGACGTGTCGAGGAATTTGGCTACAGTTGTCGTCAGAGGCGTCTTACCTGGACTAAGAGAAGAAGAACTGGACTGTTGCCCAGTGGTCCAAAGTCCTCTTTTCAGATGAGAGCAAGTTTTGTATTTCATTTGGAAACCAAGGTCCTAGAGTCTGGAGGAAGGGTGGAGAAGCTCATAGCCCAAGTTGCTTGAAGTCCAGTGTTAAGTTTCCACAGTCTGTGATGAATGGGGGTGCAATGTCATCTGCTGGTGTTGGTCCATTGTGTTTTTTGAAAACCAACGTCACTGCACTCGTTTACCAAGAAATCTTGAAGCACTTCACGCTTCCTTCTGCTGACCAGCTTTTTAAAGAAGCTGATTTCACATCTGACCAGCTTTTTAAGGATGCTGATTTCATTTTCCAGCAGGATTTGGCTCCTGCACACACTGCCAAAAGCACCAAAAGTTGGTTAAATGACCGTGGTGTTGTGTGCTTGACTGGCCAGCAAACTCACCAGACCTGAACATAGAGAATCTATGGGGTATTGTCAAGAGGAAAATGAGAAACAAGAGACCAAACAATACAGATGAGCTGAAGGCCACTGTCAAAGAAACCTGGGCTTCACACCACCTCAGCAGTGCCACAAACTGATCACCTCCATGCCACGCCGCATTGAGCCAGTAATTAAAGCAAAAGAGCCCCTGCCAAGTATTGAGTACATATACAGTAAATGAACATACTTTCCAGAAGTCCAACTATTCACTAAAAATGTATTTTATTGATCTTATGATGTATTGTAATTTGTTGAGAGTGAATTGGTGGGTTTTTGTTAAATGTGAGCCAAAATCATCACAATTAAAAGAACTAAAGACTTAAACTACTTCAGTCTGTGTGCATTGAATTTATTTAATACACGAGTTTCACAATTTGAGTTGAATTACTGAAATAAATGAACTTTTCCACGACATTCAAATTTATTGAGATGCATCTGTTTCAGTAATTAATCAGATCATTTTGTATTTAATTACTTCACATTCTAAAGTATAATATTGTACATTTGATTCTTTCATTTAATAAAAAACACATAATTCCTTGTTATTTCGAACTGAAGAAATCGCCAAGATGCGAGAGCGATGTCTGATTTGTTAACGAGCTGATTCTCTCAATTAACCTGTTGAATTGATTCACTAATTGCACCAAACGTGTCATTTTGCATAATTGAATATCGACAACTTATATTAACACAATTTATATTTAAGTTTATTGAACTTTAATGCTTTGATAGTGTATGTTTTTGTAACAAAATAAAAAGTTTGCTTATTTGTAGATCGATAGATCGATTTTAAATGTCTGCACTATTCTTTCTCATTAGTGCTGAGTCTTACTAAATGACAAGGACTGACCAATAGGGTACAACAGGGATAAGCTGTTGTACCTAAACATTTACAATTTTAAGCCATTGTTCTTGACACCATTGTGTCAAGAACATTACCTAACAATGATTTTTACAGGTTAAGTAAACAAGGGACAACAGTATGCCACAATTGAGCAAAACTTGAATAAAATAAAAAGTTGGCTAAAGCAGCACAATACGAGCACGGGAACTGATATATTGGGCTCGGTTATGTGTTATGTGCTGTTTATTATAAGCGAACTTGAAATTATTGGATCAGTTGTTGGTGGTTCTTCTGGCTGAAATCTTCCACTTGTCCTCAGATCTTGTCCTAAGTTCAGACCCTTCTCCATGGTTTGTTTTTCTTGGACTGTCCAAAGCACTCATCATCTTTTCTTCAAGCCTGAGGGTTATGGAGATTCAATATGCTTCAACTAACCCATTAAAAGCCAAAGACAAATCCCCTTTACCTGCCGGTCTGACAGTTGCTTCTAACGCTTCTGGCTCGGTTCCACAGAAGCTGCAGCGTGGCCAAGATCTTCAGGGCCCCTGTGAGGGGCCACGGAGACAATAGACAGCTATTTAGTATCTCTTTGGCAGAGCAAGAGGCAGCTGTGGCGCACGGACACCCCAAAACACCACGATAAAGACTTATATCGTCTCACGCTGCGAGTCTGCGCTGGTTTACGTGTATATATGGAGGTTGACATTGTAGGAAGATGCATGCAGGCAATTTGTTTTGCTATTCCCAAGCGCTGTAGCTTGGAGCGTACATGAAAGCACGGAGGAGAATAGAGGCATTCGGAGGATATATGAGGAGCCATGTATTACAGCCATTTAGTTCTGCATGGAAAACACAAAGCGCTCTGTGAGAATGCTGCAGGATCAAACCAGCACAGAACCAGTGTTTGTCTAAAACATTCAATTTATCAGTCCCCATCTGTGAGATTTCTTTTGTTTGCTGAATATTGCCAAAGGCACAGAAAGAATGGATGTGTGCAGTTTGTTTTATTCCACGTGGATCTTCATGCCACATCCTCCTGCCAGAGGAAGAATGTTTTTGATGGCAGCAAGAGAAACATAGAGTAACGGAAAAGCAGGAAGGCCTTCTCAAACAAGATCATATGAATGACAAAATAAGACATTTAGCCTCAAACAGACAAATAACAGACTTGAAGATTTTATTATTTGTATTTATTTTAAGAATTGTATCAGATTTTTTCAGTTCACATAATCAGTCCTGTGTTGTGAGAAATCTTAATATATATATATATGAACTTCTCTACATTTAATATGAGGCAATTGCAATTGCATGCACAAGTGTTATCAAATAATAACAAAATCAATAGTTTTATATTGCTGTACACCATATGTCTCCAACTACCAACTTTGAATAACTAAATAAATAAATAACTAAATTAATAAACATAGCCATCATCCCATCTAATTCAATTCTCGAAATGTTAGCGCTAATAAATATCTTAGATGGAAAACGATCTAACATTTTGTTAAATGTAACTAGTCTGTTTCAGAATGTTCAGAGATCATTCAAATGTAACGTTCCTATAATATTTTGATAAATGATAAAATGGAACGTTCCCTCAACATAAAAAAAACCTGACATTTGAATCATTCAAAGAACATTTCGAAATCATGTTTTCATAACTTAATTTAGCAACTTCAACTTCAGCAAAATTCTCATATTTTGGTTGCCTGGGATTTTTATACAATGATGATTTGGCCAGACGCTTCTTCTCTTATGCAGATATGTCTGTCATATACACCTGAACTTTACACTTATGAGAAATACGCATTGTGTTGATTCTATCAACACAGATTATTTTCTATTTACCAATATTTGATATCTGTGCATTTTGGTAGATGCTTTTATACAAAGTGACTTACACTGCATTCAATGCATACATATAATCAGTTCATGCATTCCCTGGGAATCGGACCCATGACCTTGATGTTGGAATAATGAACACATTACGGTACACGTTCGACTCTGCACCTCCACACTGTATAGCTGCTATATTTATTGCGTGCTGAGAGCTGGATGACCGAACGCTTTTCTCAGTGTTACCTTGGGAGCAGCTCAAGACGTCAGATTCTCGTAAGTGCAAACCGACCTGGCAAATAAATATGCAATTCTGATTCAATGAACTTTCCAGTGGGTGTTGTGACTCATCAATACCAAGAGAAGAGGCTTTTGAGTTGGTTTGGCAACAGTGTAATTTATGAACATTAAATTAATAGTGAAGGCTAGCCTGGACAAAATGTTACATTAGTCCTTTTCTCACAATTCCTTTTCAGAATTGCATTTGTTTTCATCTTATCAGCAAGTACACCTGTCTTAACGAATTTAAAAATGTCTTTAAAAATCAGAAAAGACCACTGTGTTTGTATTTCAGTGGTCACACATGCAGTGTATGACGCATATACATTTTAAAAATAAATAAATAAAGAGAGCATTTCCAATGGAAGATGATGCAACAACATAACCTCTTCGCAAATTGCTCTTGTTATTGTAAAGAAAGTATTGCAATGGCACATTAACGGTACATTTACCGAAAATTGTTTGTACAAATGGGGATTTTGCATAAAAAGCCAGCTCCCCGTTTGATTCTTATCTCACACATGTTCATTTGACTCCAGTTCAACGCTAAAGCTGCTCTGTGGCACAATCACACAAGGTCTTGGTGCAGTGACTCTACAACAGTAATTTAGCACAGCTTCAGGTCTTTGACTGGATCAGCCACACCTTACACAGAGACCGACTCCCCGATGAAGATTTCATAAACTTACGCTTTCAGGAGGAGCTGTAACCCAGCATCTATTGTTATTGTGCTCAGTCTACAGACTGATAAAGCACCAATCACTGATTTATAATGGTTCTGATCAAAACCTAAACAACTAAAGTCTGAATCATTTCAGACGTGAAACAATCTGGATTTGAAAAGTGCCTCTAGGGCCAAGAACGCTGATTACTCATTGAGTCATTTCCTACGGCCCCGCCTCTTGACAGAAGCCTTTAAGAACAGCCTGATGAGAGTTTGATTACGCAGTAATCTCTGAGTTAGCATGGAAAGGGTGGCTGGAAGCATGCCGAGTACAAGCGATCGTGTAAACAGATGCATGCAGGTACATATACACTACCAGTCAAATGTTTTTGAACAGTAAGATTAATGTTTTTTCAATAATTATCTTCTTGCTCACCGAGCCTGCATGTATTTGATCCAAAGTAGCCTACAGCAAAAACAGTAACATTTTGAAATAGTTCTACTATTTAACTAGCTGTTTTCTAGTTGAATATATTTCTAATGTAATTTATTGTGATTTTAAAGCTGAATTTTTAGTATCATTACTCCAGTCACATGATCCTTCAGAAATCATTCTAATATTCTGATTTGCTGCTCGACAAAACATTTATTATTATTGAGTTGAAAACAACTGAGTATAATTTTTCAGGTTTCTATGATGAATAGAAAGTTCAGAAGAACAGCTTTTATCTGAAATAGAAATCTTTTGTAACATTATAAATGTCTTTATCACCACTTTTGATCAATTTAAAGCATCCTTGATAAATATAAGTATTCATTTCTATTAAAAAAAATACTGACTCCAAGCTTTTGAATGGTATTGTCGTGTTTGGCGTCCAGAGATTGCACGGAAGAGCCAGGAAACACGGAATGAGGAGACGAAGAACTTCTTTTAAACATTTAATTGAAACACGGAGATCACAGAGACAGGTACACACACTCAAGGACACTTAGACATTAACAATAATCCACAGGAAACATGGGGCAGAACAGACTATATGAAGGGAGACATAACTGGAAACACCTGGGACGAAATCAAGACACAAACAGAGACTAATTAACTAATGATGACAGGAAACTAGGACAAGAAAACCAAATATGGGCAGGGAAACAAAAGGCAGAGGGAGACAGACTGTGACATTACCTTTGGGTGGCCATGGCGGATCGGGAGCCTCGGGTGGCCATGGCGGATCGGGAGCCTCGGGTGGCCATGGCGGATCGGGAGCCTCGGGTGGCCATGGCGGATCGGGAGCTTTGGGTGGCCATGGCGGATCGGGAGCCTCGGGTGGCCATGGTGGATCGGGAGCCTCGGGTGGCCATGGCGGATCCGGGGACTCGGACGGCCATGGCGGATCGGGTATATGCCCCCCCCCCAAAATCTTTTTTGGCGGCTCGCCGGCCGGGGAATACCCAGTAAGGGCCAGCGGAGATGAAGGTGAGCTTGACGGGACCAGCGGAGATGAAGGTGAACTGGGCGGGGCCAGCGGAGACGAAGGCAAGCTGGACGAGACCAACTTTCGGGGGCGTTCGGGAAGCGCTAACTCTCGGGGACGCTCGGGAAGCGCTAACTCTCGGGAACGCTCGGGAAGCGCCAAACTGGACGGAGTCAGCGGAGGCAGAGGCGAGCTGGACGGGGCCAGCGGAGAAGAAGATGAGCTGGACGGGACCAGCGGAGACGAAGATAAGCTGGACTGGACCAACTCTCGGGGGTGCTCGGAAAGCGCTGATTCTCTGGGGCGCTGGCGAGGAGCAGGCACTGGGGGGGGCTCGGGTAGAGCGGAACTGGACGGAAGCAGCGCGGAGGAAGGTGAGCTGAACAGGATCAGCGGAGGCATCGGTGAGCTGGACGGGGCCAGCGGAGGCATCGGTGAGCTGGACGGAACCAGCGGAGGCATCGGTGAGCTGGACGGAACCAGCGGAGGCATCGGTGAGCTGGCAGGGACCAGCGGAGGCATCGGTGAGCTGGACGGAACCAGCGGAGGCATCGGTGAGCTGGCAGGGACCAGCGGAGGCATCGGTGAGCTGGACGGAACCAGCAGAGGCATCGGTGAGCTGGACGGAACCAGCGGAGGCCTCGGTGAGCTGGCAGGGACCAGCGGAGGCATCGGTGAGCTGGACGGAACCAGCGGAGGCCTCGGTGAGCTGGCAGGGACCAGCGGAGGCATCGGTGAGCTGGACGGAACCAGCGGAGGCATCGGTGAGCTGGCAGGGACCAGCGGAGGCATCGGTGAGCTGGCAGGGACCAGCGGAGGCATCGGTGAGCTGGACGGAACCAGCGGAGGCATTGGTGAGCTGGCAGGGACCAGCGGAGGCATCGGTGAGCTGGATGGGATCAGCGGAGGCATCTTCCTCGTTACGGGGGGCGGCACTCTCCTCGCCGCCGGCGGGAGCAGGCTGATGATTCCCGGCCATCCCTCGCGGGGAACCAAAATCAGCCGCCGCCTCATCTTGGGATTTTTTGGGTGGATTATTCTGTCGTGTTTGGCGTCCAGAGGTTGCACGGAAGAGCCAGGAACACGGAACGAGGAGACGAAGAACTTCTTTTGAACACTTTACTTAGAAACACGGAGATAACATAGATAGGTACACACACTCAGGACGCTCAGACATTAACAATAATCCACAGGAAACATGGGGCAGAACAGACTATATGAAGGGAGACATAACTGGAAACACCTGGGACGAAATCAAGACACAAACAGAGACTAATTAACTAATGATGACAGGAAACTAGGACAAGAAAACCAAATATGGGCAGGGAAACAAAAGGCAGAGGGAGACAGACTGTGACAGGTATAGTGTATAATGTTACAGAAGCTTTTTATTTCAGATAAATGCTGATCTTCGGATCTTTCTATTCATCAAAACATCCTGAAAAAAATGTACTCAAGTGTATAAAATATTGATGATAATAATAATAAAACATGTTTCTTTAACAGTAAATCAGCATGATTTCTGAAGATCATGTGACACTGAAGACTGGAGTAATGATGCTGAAAATACAGCTTTGATCACAGAAATAAATTACATTTGACAATATATTAAAATAGAAAGCAGCTATTTTTAAATAGTAAAATTATTCCACAATATTACTGCTTTTGTTGTACTTTGGATCAAATAAATGCAGGCTTGGTGAGCAGAAGAGAATTCTTTAAAAACACCAAAAATCGTACTGTTCCAACACTTTTGACTGGTAGTGTAACTGCTATTTAACTCTCTGCAGGTCATAGAAATGGTTGTGCGTGAAAGGCAACATTCGACCAGCTCGGTCAGAGCGAGTCAAAAAGGGACAGTCATGCAATGCTCACAGTGCCCCCCCTTCCTCTATCTGCCAGGAGTCACTCAGAAAACATGCCATTTGAGGCACACACAAGCCTGTCTAAACAAAACCCACGCCAGCTTCTTCAGGAAACCAAAGATATCTTAAAAAACAATAATGTCTGTATCCTTCTGGAAGGGATACGCACCGGTTTGGTGGCCAAATGATGCCTCACTAGTGTGCAAACACTAGAAAGTGCATTCACACGTACCAACTTAAAACTGAGGATCTGATTCATCCTAAACAAACAGATTGATGGATTGTGTCAAATGCTTCCAGGAAGATGGGTCTGGTGCTTATTGGGTCCAAATACGCCAACATTAACATTAACCAAACTGTTTGAGCAAGAAGAGCACGCGTCTGCCAGCAGTCCTATAGTCTAGGAGGGAGCGCAGAACAGAGAGAAAGAAACACAGCACTGAAATGCTAGATTGAATGTTACTGTTTGCCATTTGTTCTGCACTACAAATTGTCCAATATACTGGAATGCATATAATAAATCACTCGCGTATCATGTTTCACAGCAGCTTTACATCCCGTTACGAGGCCAAGCAACACAGGTCTTCTCCTCTAGAAGCTGTATAAGGCCATGAAAGCTTCTGCCATACAGTGCCAATTAATTGTGAACTAGCTTATTTCAGCGGGTCATCGTGGGATCTTGGTGAATGAGGTAAATTCAGCTTGAACACACACGGTGTTTATTGTGGTGTGCTGGAAATCATCATTAATGCTTTAAGAGGCTCGTATTAATGTGTGTATGCCATAAGAATATCGAGTTTTACTGACATCTGCTGACCTCGATTGCTTCAGAAATTAGATCATGCTTACGTAATGAACATATTCAGAATTGATTTCATGTTTGTTTCTATTATTGTTTAAAACATTATCTTAATAATGAAATGCTAAATGACTCTTATGAACCTGTTCCTTGTAATGAATCAGATCACACAAGGCTGATTCTTGAACAAATGACTCTCAAGAGGTAGTTCTTTTTTTAGACCATGTAAATCGGTGAAGCTTTTCATATACATTATGACAATGTGTAATTAAAATAGGCTACACATTATGAGTTACATAAGCTGACTCTGTTTACAGAGTGCTGTATCCAAGCATGTTAACAGAAAGTTGAGTGGAAGGAAAAAGATGCACAACCAACCGAGAGAACCGCAGCCTTATGAGGATCGTCAAGAAAATCAATTCAAGAGTTTGGGTGAACTTCACAAGGAATGGACTGAGGCTGGGGTCAAGACATCAAGAGCACCACACACAGACGTGTCGAGGAATTTGGCTACAGTTGTCGTCAGAGACGTCTTACCTGGGATAAGAGAAGAAGAACTGGACTGTTGCCCAGTGGTCCAAAGTCCTCTTTTCAGATGAGAGCAAGTTTTGTATTTCATTTGGAGACCAAGGTCCTAGAGTCTGGAGGAAGGGTGGAGAAGCTCATAGCCCAAGTTGCTTGAAGTTCAGTGTTAAGTTTCCACAGTCTGTGATGATCTGGGGTGCAATGGTCATCTGCTGGTGTTGGTCCTATTGTGTTTTTTTGAAAACCAACGTCACTGCACCCGTTTACCAAGACATTTTAGAGCACTTCATGCTTCCTTCTGCTGAGCCAGCTTTTTAAAGATGCTGATTTCATTTTCCAGCAGGATTTGGCTCCTGCCCACACTGCCAAAAGCACCAGAAGCTGAGTTAAATGACCTTGGTGTTGTGTGCTTGACTGGCCAGCAAACTCACCAGACCTGAACATAGAGAATCTATGAGGTATTGTCAAGAGGAAAATGAGAAACAAGAGACCAAACAATGCAGATGAGCTGAAGGCCACTGTCAAAGAAACCTGGGCTTCACACCACCTCAGCAGTGCCACAAACTGATCACCTCCATGCCACGCCGAATTGAGCCAGTAATTAAAGCAAAAGGAGCCCCTACCAAGTATTGAGTACATATACAGTAAATGAACATACTTTCCAGAAGGCCAACAATTCACTAAAAATGTATTTTTATTGGTCTTATGAAGTATTTTAATTTGTTGAGATCCATTGAGAGCTCCATAGAGAGCATCCTCACATACTGCATCTGTGGGTGGTTTTCCAGCTGCACAGCCACAGAGAGGAAGGCGCTCGAGAGGGTCATCGACACGGCTCAGAAGATTATCGGATGCCCCGTCCCCTCCCTGGAAGACCGGGATAGTTCCCACTGTCTCAGGAAGAATATTCTCAGAGACCCATCTCACCCCAGACACACTCACTTTGAACTGCTGCAGATGTTACAGATTCATGAAAACTCAGACTAACAGAATAAAAAACAGTTTCTACCCCAGAGCCATAACTGCACTGAACACAACAAAGATGTAAACACTTAGTAATTATCTACTCTACACATACTGTGCAATAAGATGGGAACGTGCAATGACCGGCAGAAATGTGAATGTAATTTGTGAATTACTTTTTTTTCCTCACCTTAAAGGTTTGCTTTTCCTCGATTTTGTTGTACTTGTACAATGACAATAAAGATATTAATTAATTAATTCAGAACTGGAAGCGTTAAATTCCCATCGCAGATGTTATGTACTGGCTTACACAAGCCTTGATTTACCATGGCAACATCCTATGTATGCAAGATAATATAAACCAAGATAATTTATAGCAATATGCCTGACAGTGTTGCGGTTCATCGCACTCACAAAAAAAGTGAGCTTTAATCCTCAGACCACAAACTTCTTGCCAAAACCTTGATCTGACTTATTTTCCATTTTACATAGACAGGGCCAACGTGTGGTGTGTTTCTGAATTTAAGCCGCAACTGCTCCCACTTTACCAATAACGTTATATTCACGACAGATTTTCAGTTTCATATTCAGCCGCTCAAGCAGCTGATCCATGGGTTTAGAAACAGCATAAACCCACGTACACTGACTCTGGATGGACATGTTCTGAACAGTGAAGGGTAACACTTTTAGGTTTTAGTCCATTAAAACTGTTCCATGACCACCCATAAGAGCCAAGTGGATTTTAGAGGACATAATTCATACAAAAATTATAATTCTGTCATTGTTTTCTCACCTTTATGAATTTCTTTCTTCAACACAAAAGAAGATATTTTGAAGAATGTGGATAACCAAACAGTTGATGAACTTCCATATTATTATCATTATTATTTTATTTAGTATTTTTGTAATTTTCAGAATTTTTATTTTTGGGTGAACTATTCCTTAAAATGCAACAACAAAATTTCCCTTTGATAAATGTTTTTTATAACTAAGTTGATTGATGTTATGTTATTGTTATAATTATTTTATTTAATAAAGGTAATGATTCTTATGATTTGCTGTTTTTTAAAGTGAATCAAAAACATAAAGAGCAATGATAGAGACAGTTTTCCCATGACAGTTTTTTTATAATTATTATTGAATCAAAAGCAACCAGTGAAGTCTGATTTCCAAATGAATTTCTCTCATGAGTCGATTCTTTTAGTGAATCCCAATTCACTAAATTGCCGTGTAATTGTAATTGCAGTGTCATTCTTGTTTGGGCCTGGTCCCAGCGGGGGGTTAGGGTTAGCCCTTAAATGCTCAGAAATGGCCCTGAGAGAAAGGCGGAAGTTTGCTTACTGGGGTTTGGAACAGAGCCATTGCATGAATGCGGTATTTGACACATTTCTGCTTTCACCCATCAATGTTGGCATGATTTAATGAGGCAAATGTTTCCGAAAATGCAGTACTTCATGGAGAGGTGCATATAGCTGCCATAACAATAGCTGTGTTTTACCCATGATGCCTGTGTATCTGGACTTTCATCCGCAGAGCAAATAACGCCGTTGTTTTACATTGCGTCACCAAATCTGCTTGTATTTATACGGTCAATACAAGCATCGTGAGTCATGTTGTTTTTACCATCTGGCTTTCATTATTGGGTTTCCGTCCAAATATCTCAATCTGGATCAGATATTTTCACCAGTGTTTATTTTAGCATGTTTTATTAATATAATCGTAAGGTATTTGGACATTAATCCCACAATCTATTTATTTTGATATTCAGATGAGATTTCACGAACCACACAGGCATGTCAGATGTGTTTTGCTTTTGGCAGAAGTTGGCCATTTCAGTCTCGCCTGGGTTGTTTTTCAGTTTTTGTCATCATGAACTCTTACTTTTGGGGTACTATTTCAACATTGGTCCGTTACCAGAATCTTGCCTCTTCATCAGGAAATGGCCCACTCACCATTTACCTCAAAAAATGATCTCAGCCTTGTGGTCATTTTGCAGAGGCGCTCCACGTCGGGTCTTGAGATTGGATAAACTGGCGTTTTGACAGACCGCTGTGACACACTATATTTGGTATTTTGTCCTGCAGGTGATGTGATTTATTCTGGAGCGTAAAGAAAGTGCTCCCCCAAATAAGACGAAAAGTCAAATTCACTTAAGTCCAGCGGAGCAACGTGCATCGAATTAACAGAAACTTGTTTCATTCTAATGTTTCAGTCACTTCTGCCCTCACACTATACTTGCTGTCCGGGTTGGGTTTCAAATGATACACAGCTGTCTAATAGAGAGAATGAGAGGTTGGCATTTTCTTGGCATCCTCTGAAGCCCTGGCAGAACTTGATAACGGACGCTGTAGCCCTGGAGAGCTGACTTAACGGGAATCCGTTATGCTCTTTGGCCAGATATATGAGGTGTTCCTTTACGTGACGTGAATGTTTCTAGCAAAACAGATGAGTGCGTGCTGATATGAGGAATATCAGGACTATAACAAAGTTATTTAGAAGAACACATTTACAAGCAATGCATGTAATCAGATTAATCAGATGATTTGTTAAAAAAAATTAGATACCTGAGCAGCTTTTGTTTAATATTAAAATTAATTTAGTTTTATTTAATTAAGGTAATTTTTACTTTTTTGGAGGGGGGGGGGGTAGCATCTTTAAAATAATGAAATTATTGAAAATAAATACATTTTGGTATTAGTATTATTTTTAGGCAAATATGGAAGCCATGGATAAAAAAAAAGTAATTGTAACATTTCAACTCACAAATCTAAATTTGAAAAGTCAGAAGTGAGATATGAACATGGAATTGTGAAATACAAACTCCATAATTCTGACGTTTTCCACACAATTGTGAAAATAAACGGCAATTCTGACTTTTTATCCTCTGCAAAATTGCATGTTTATATCTCAATATTTAGTTTCACCATAGATAAAAAACTTTAATTAAATTGTGACTTTTTCAATCCCACAATTTTTTTTCTTCACAGTTGCAAGTTTGTATCTCATAATTTGGATTTCCCATCTCACATCTCCCAATTATAAGATATAAAATCTCACCATTCTCACTTTCTTTTCTCAGAGCTGCGATAAAATGTCAGAATCGTGAAAGATAGAAACTCAAAATTGAGGAAAAAAAACTGAATTATGAGATAAAAAGTTGCACAATTACCTTTTTTTATTTGGAAATGGACTAACAGAGAAAACAAATCTTACTAATGTTTAAAAAACATTGGTGAAAGATATATAGATGATGGATGGATAAAATAATATAACATATATCATAGATCAGTAAAGTTCAATAAGTCTCTTTAAATGTCAGATATTTTGACCTTTTAATGACAATGCAATACGTTTAGTTCAGGTTGTAAAATGTAAAACTGTAAAATGTGAATAAAATAATCTGGAGAGTATTTCAGAAAATAATGATTAAGAAGTGTACACATGAATTCAATAAGTAAGGAAATGACTTATGCACTTGTGTTTAGAAAGTGAACGCTTTAAAGGTACCCACTTTTCAAGAATGAATGTTTTGACTTTAGTGACAATGAATATCAGAAAGCAGCAGGTGCTCACATTCCCGTATCACATAATGCACTTCACTGATTGACGGGGGGGTTGGACCCGAGCCAGCGATGTTTTATGACTCTTACGGCTGAGCGCTTTTCTGCTCCGCATTATTCCTCTCATTCTGATCTCATTGCGAGGTAAACCTCATACACTGCCATTGTGATTTATTCCTAAACACAGAAAACTCCCCTTAATGGCCGTGTAGGCCGTAAAGATGACAGTCAGGTTAGCGTTGTTTTATTGGCACAGGAGAGTGTGTTAGCAGGCCTCGGACTCAGTATTTCACTTTCATTTCCTGTCCCGGGACAGTGGTGGGCTCGGCAGGGCACGAGCTGGGTTGTTATTACTGTAGTCACTCAGAACGGCACGCCGGGGGATGAGCAGGGAAACGTTTAAAACCAGCTGACGCAGTGAGGGTGAGAAAACAACACACGATTACAGCAGTCCGACTGTAAATCTCATTCACAATACATCTACCTGCAAACTAAAAGATGACCACAAAACCAGATTTATATATCATATACAATCTAAATAAATACGCTTTCCATTGATGTATGGTTTGCTAGGATAGGACAATATTTGGCTGAGATACAACACTTTATTTTGATAGTCCACTTTAGATATTCTAACTACTTTGTAACTACATGTCAAATAATTATCATTAATTTGCAAATACATGTCTACTAACTCCCAGACTGTTAGGGTGGGTTTAGGGTTAGTAGAGTGAGTTCACAGATGTGACCCTGTCTGGGAAAACCCAGCTAAAGTTGTTTTTTGTTTGTTTTTTTTCTACAAAAATCATTCTTCATAAAGTAAAGAACATTCTGTGAAATTCGATTTTGTGTCTTTAGCCTGGATTTCACAGAGAGGGTCACATATACTTGTAAAGTTTCTCAGTATGTTGTATGTCGTGGACCCATCAAAATAAAGTGTTAGAAGATATTAAGCAGACAGTCTACTAATACTATAATGACTGCTAGTCGACTTGTAGTTGCAAAGTTACTCACTGTTAGTAGAATGTCTAAACTGGACAATCGAAATAAAGTGTCACCGATGCAACTATTTGAAAATCTGGAATATGAGGGTGCAAAAAATAAATAAAAAAACTAACAAATATTGAGAAAATCGCCTTAGCAATGCATAGTACTAATTAGATTTTAAAGTAGGACATTTACAAAATATCTTCATGGAACATGATCTTTACTTAATATTATAATTTGTGCCTTTTTTGGCATAAAAGATACTAAAAACTATAATTTCGACCCATAAAATGTATGGTTGGTTATTATTACAAATATACCTGTGCTGCTTATGACTTCTTTTGTGCTCCGGGGTCACAGATACGTTGTGTATGTTGAGCTAAATAACTGATACATATACAATTGATACTACTAATAACTACAGTGAGAGCTGAGATTTATTATGATTTAAAGGCACATCAGCACAACTAAAAGAGAACTAATAAACTTTTTACATGCAACTATAGTGCAGCGGATCGATGTTGGTTTAAACATGGACCAATCAGCTGAATCTGAGGGGGGGGGGGGGGTGTGTTTATATTAGCAATGGAGTATAGGAGTTCATTCACCTATAAACATGCCTTCTGTTTAATTCCCTTGTGCTCTGTATAGCTATATTTAATGAGAATATGCCCCGTGTTAACTACCCCTTACACAGTTTGAGGGAGATTATTCATCTCAGATTACATATAAATATATACATGGGTTTACTGTAAGGTCACCGGGTTTCTGAAATATGACATTTCATCGTTTAGTGGTCAAAATATACTTTAAATCTCACTAAATCCTAACTGGTTTTAATATCAATAATTCATCAAATAAAATTACACTATGAAAAATAGTAAACAGTAACCACTTCAAACAGCAAATCAAATAAAACAGGCAAAAATATGACATTCCAAAAAAACAGATTCTAAAAATAAAACAATAAATATGATAACATATGACTGTTTTAACAAATAATTTCTACCTTTTTATCGAACTGTGTTCGGTATTTTAGTTTTCACAAACTGTAAATATATTGTTTACAGTAATTCACTTTTGAAATTATATTTTATGTTTGTGATTTTTGAATCTTTACTCTCCATAATTAGGCTTATTATTTTGCTCATTTGGAGCAAATGTAAGTGTTGCAAGTGTGATTGTTTAGTTCATTATGTTTTATTTATTTATATTGGGCTGTACTTTCACCTATAGAAGCTTGTTTTTACCACAGGATATATATATATATATATATAAAGGGATCCCTGGGTATTAAGACATGTATAGCTTAATATAACGTAAATGATGTCTCTCATTTATAGATGTAGTAGAAAACCCATGAAAGATGTGTTATTTAAGAAATCGACATGGTTTTTGGACTATGAGGGGTGCCTTTATTTATGTGCAGAGTGCATTCTGCATCGATGACGTCACTCGGTGAGCTACTGGCGCTTATTTCTACAGTCTTTGGCTTTTTACTGAAACACAACTCAGAAAATAAAACACTGATACGATACCACATTGTGTGGCATTTGGTTGTAATTTTCAGTCGAAGGGCAACAAGAGAAGCGATGTAAGACTTTCCTAGAGATAAGAAAAGGAGAAAAGAGATGCCTGTAGATGAAAAAAACTACCTTCTTCTCTCCACTTTATCCCTGATGCCGTTGAGTCTTTTAGTAGACCACAGCTACTGGCAGAGCTAACAAACGTCTGAGACTAGAAACGCTAGACGCCATCTGTTAGGATGAAAACACCGCTTGAGGAGTTTCTCAGCACGGATCTTACTCCATATCAGAGGCGTTTAGACTCCTTGTGGGGGAAAAATCCACGGTACAGCATTTGGTTTAAACCTATACTTATATACATCGCCACCTGTAAGCTCTTTCGGGTCGCCTGCGGTCATCACATCAGTGTTTTATTTTCCCAGTTGTCTATTCCAAGCTGTATCGTGGTATAAATAGCAACAGGTAGCACTAGTAGCTCACCGAGTGCAACCATTTTACGTCATCAGAAAAATGCCCCCCCGTGTTGCAAAACATGTATAAAACAATGTGATTTTTTTTAAATAACAGAAACATTCATGTGTTTTCTACTACATAATTTAGTAAGATGCATCAATTACGTTACATTAAGCCATGCAAGTCTTAATACCCAGGGATCCCTTTAAAACTTTTCATCCCAAAATTATGATTCTGAGATTCTGATTCAAAACTCTGAGGGTAAACTCACAATTTTGGAAATATAAAATCAGAATATCTTCTCTATAGAGACGTCTGGTCACCCTATAGCTACAGTAGTAACATAAACATTATCTACGGTACTTTTGCGGAAACTATGGTTGATGTGGCACGGGTTCAAATAGACTTTGTGACTTCTGCTGTTGTTTGACCTGTCCACACTCATACAGACTGACGCTTGTGCAGACTGAGAGTGATTGATCAGTAATGTAATCCAAAGCATTGTATGTCACACTGAACCCTGTCCTCCTCTCTGGTCCACAGCCTCTATAAAAGCCCACAACCGCCTTTTACAATCTCGCTGTGATTCACACTCTCTGATTCCATAAATCTCCCAGCATTCAGTGCAGAAGGGTGTGGGTCAGGGTTCACGAGGCCATGGTTTCGCGCTCTTTGTGAAAGCAGGGTCGCTCAGGCGTGGTTATCGCTTGCTCCGCGCGGTACCTTTAACGCCCGGCTGTTTAATGAAGACCACAGGCGTGCACTGACCGTGACTACCCCGAACCCAGCGAAAAGCCCCTGCAGAATAGAAATTGGCCATGTTTCAAAAGTTTATAAAAACAGTTGGACCTAATGGGTCAATGCTGTGAACGCCGAGCGGAGTATTATTACCAGGCCACTGAATGCATTAAGACTCTGATCTGCAGCTGTGTGTGAAGGGGGATAATGGGCCTTTGCAATTGACCCAAACTTTCTCCATCAGATGTCTGACACGATACAATAAAACGTTAAAGAATTGCTTAATGTTTTCGGACAATACCACATGAAACAACCACTTAATGCTTAAATAATGCAAATGCGCAAAGAACAGAGCATTAGATCATATGAAATAATAACAGAAATCTGACCATATAGGGAACACCATTTTCTCTTAAAGAGACAGTGCACCATAATTTGCACTCCGTCATGCAATTCCAAACCTTTATTTATTAGAATCCAGCAAAGAAAAAACCAAACAAAAAATACAAATACTATTCTTGCAATTTGTTTGCTATCCAAAAAAGAAGATTACATGCAGAGATACTATCAAGCTTCTCTATTCTTATAAAGTGCACAAAAGTGCTATTTTCTGCACTTTGAATTATTTTTGTAATTTGTTTTTGCTCTTTGGTGGATTCTGTTAATAACTTGAAATAGTGTTAAATGTGAATGGAACTAAGCTCAATATCCTCCTTTTTTCATTTATTTACCAGAACAGCAAAGGTTCAGGTTTATAAACACAAATGATGGCTAAATGATGACATTATTGTCGTTTTTGGGTGAAATATTGTCCTTGAACTACGCTGTCATCTAAGTAAAGGACAAAGAGCACAGAAGTAACACTATTATATCTACTCCAGCAAACCATGTCAGCATAAGTGGCCCGGTGGTCATATTGTTAAAATATATGTTTGGGTTAATATTGTAGTTGTAAATAGAAACAAATAAATGAGATTCAGGAGATGTTGAAAAGATAAGTTCAAATAAAAATAAAATCTCAGAATAATGAATGAATTAATGAGGCATTTACTGTATATATAGTCTCACAAAGTGTGGGGAACTACAAGAAGAGAGCAAAGGACAATCATAGCTACTTTACAAATAGAAAATAAGTCCAGTTTTTCCTACGATATTGTGTTGCAATATATCATTCAGTCTTAATGACTCTGGGAATAAAAGTACTTATGTTTGTTCTGTCCAGCAAAGTGTTTTTTTGTAATCTTTATTTTGTGCTTTAATATTAATAAAAAAAAAAGTTAATTAATATATTCTGAATATTAAACGTTGTCCATAGTTTGTGTGTATCATTAATGGTATTGTAGAGGGATTCCTAAACACTTTTGTTGTCCATAGTTTGTGGTTTGTCACAATAGTTTGTGCATATAACCCCTAATATATATTTCAAACATGAACTTGAATATTCCCTGCATGTTCACGGTCCTCTGATGTCAGTCATGTGACATGCAAGTAAACAAATCAAATATGTCATTTTTTTTATTTATTTTTTTTGGTTATTTATATTAAAAATATGTATTCATTTTCATTTAAAACGTTTACATGTTCATGATTTAATGTTTTCCGTTTAAATAACGTTTAACGTTAAATAACGTTTAAATAACTTTATATTTTAGATGCAAATAAAGTTAGTAGAACACTGCAAGTAATGGGTTTGCAACCTTTGAATAACTGTTATAATAACCAAAAACAGATACTACAACATTTTAATAACCTAAATTTGTTTCCTGGGATATGGGTTAACTTTGTTGGAAATGGTCAAGGATTTTTATTTTTATACATCACCCCCCCACACCAATTTACCTGCCAAAGGAAATGTGGTAACACTTTAGATTAGGGAACTGTTATTATCAATTTATCTATCAAGTAGTTGCTTGCTTATTAGCATATTGAATGAATATTGGCTGTTTATTAGTACTTATCAAGTACATATTAATGTCTTTTTCTGTTTGGCCGTATTCTACTTAACCCTACCAACCGATACATAACTACTTCTACAACAACTAACTTATTCACTATCAATAAGCAGCAAATTAGGAGCTCATTTAGCTGTGTGAATATGTGTTCCCTAATCAAAGTGTTACCAGAAATGTACTTTAATTAAAACAAAAAAAAAAGATTTTAGAATGCATATTTTCTGATGTGCATTTCTCAATCCCAGGCAACTGTGTTTCGAGTTTCAATGCATGTTCTCCTCTGGCACATCTTACCCCCACTCGCTCCTACACATGCTCCTTGATGTGTTTCTCTTCTGGGACTCTGAGGCGTATAATGAAGATAACAAAGACCCGTCTGGCCTGGATGAGATCTCAGCATCACCTCTGCAGGCCTGAGCGCTCCCAACAGGCACGAGTATCAGTTTATACGGACACATTAAAACACTTGATCTCCGACCATGAGCTCATCAACCCTAATGTCAGCCACCGCACAGTGTGAGTCCAGCACGAGCAGAAAGACAAGGAAAACCGAGGGGAAGAAGAAACAACAATGTTTGTTTGAACAATGACTGCCCAGACTGTTCATCATAGGGCTTAGCTCATGGTGAGATATATATTCCCCCGAATGCAAGCACATAAAACAAAGCACGGAGCCGTGGTGGAGGGAGGATATCGCTGTGATTTCCTTCAGAGGGCTTTGGCTGGAATAGCTCAGGCCTTGTTTTAATTACTTCCTTAAGAAAACACAAGAGCTAGATGGAGAGCGGCGTTCCCGGGATGAGAGAGGAAGCCGAGGGTTTGGTGAGGCCATGTCTCTGTGACTTCCTAGCGCTCCGCTCGGAAGCAGATAAGCAAACGTGCCTCGCACACACGGCCTGAGACTCTTCCTAAAGCATTCTTAGCTTCACTGGCAAGACTGTTGGAGAAAAGAGCCCCCGATCTTAACTCTATATGTGACCCTGCACCACAAAACCAGTCTGAAGTGTCAATTAAAACAAAATCTGCATCATCTGAAAGCTGAATAAATAATATCTCATTGATGTATGGTTTGTTATGATAGGAAAATATTTGCAAATCTGGAATCTGAGGGTGCAAAATAATTTAAAGATGAGAAAATCATCTTTAAAGTTTTCAAATGAAGTTCTTAAAATGCATATTATTAATCAAAAATGATTTTTTGTATATATTTACGGTAAGAAATGTACAAAATATCTTCATGGAACATGATCTTAATATCCAAATGATTTTTGGCATAAAAGAAAAATAGATAATTTTGACCGATATCGTGTATTATTGGCTATCGCTACAAATATTCTCCAGAGACTTAAGCCTGGTTTTGTGCTCCCGGGTCATATACTGTATATAAAGTGTACAGTCTCGTATTTGATAGGCCTTTTAACTTTTCTGTTAAACCTGTCGCACACAATCTTTTTATCAAGTCAAAGCTCTTTTAATATAATTGTACAAACGTCCAGCTTCAGTGTGAGGTTCAAATATAAAATAAGTGATAAAACTTTAAAATGATTAGTAATATTTCAAGAATAAAACTTACTCAGAATTCTTACTCAGTCTGTAATTAACCAGACTTTAATCAGTGAGTCTCAAATATGATTGTATGATTTGACGAACGTTTTTTGTTCATATTTCAATCATCATTGGATTGCATTGCTTTATGTTTTGATCATTTAAATATCATCTTATTAAGACACATTATTTCAGATAGAGAGTGACGACTTATATTTAGATATTTGTATGTCAGTACTGTTATAAAGATCTCATTGATTTACATTACAAGCATCAGAATTTCATCATATAAATATCAGCATCAGAATCTACATCATATCAGCATCTGCACCAAATTGCATAATTTTGCTCATTTAGTTTGAGTCTCTGAATAAAACTGAGCGGTTAGTTCCTCGTCATTAGCTCCATGTTCTCACTAAATCATACTATCTAAGCCATAAACATCTGATGTATCAAAATTATTCTATGTATTCATTTTGTTTTTATATATTTTTTTGGTAACACTTTATATTGAGGACCAATTCTCACTATTAACAATTTGCTTATTAGCATGCATATTACTTGCACATTGGCTGCTTATTAGTACTTATAATGCACATATTAATAATGTCTTATTCTGCATGGCCATATTTTAGATCCCTTCACCCAATACCTAACCTAACTAACTAATGTAAAGTGGTGCTCTAAAGTTTTACAGTATCCCAGGCATTACAGGGTTAAATGATAATCGTTTATTTATCCAGCCGTTCCAGTGAATTTATCAATTTGACCAATTCCCAGTGGGTCATATTTTTCCTCTTCTTCCCAAAAGCCTTCTAATCTGAATCGGCCTAGACACCCGATGTAATCCACTGGGGTCAAATTAGGTGTGAGCACTGGCTTTAGTTTCACGAGGTTTTTAGATGACGTTTCAATTATTGGACAACTAATATGCATGATTAAAGCTGTTGATGGTTGCACAAAATTGGAGAACAATTTTATAGGCCTCCCTCGAGAATGTGCTCTTAAAGCCGTTTGAGTGGAGGTGGAGATTATAACGCTTTATTTAACACTTGATCTCTGGATAGCTGAGTCTGAACTGCCAATGAACCTCAGTTAACAGAGTATGTGAGAGCGGCTCTCTCTCGGCCGAACCAATGCACAACACTTTGTCTGAGTCAGGCTTGAGATGGATAGATGGATAGATTTGGGGGTTTTACATCGATCCTCCAGTAGGTGGCGACAAGTGACTGTTTTTATGAGTGAGTCGATGAATCATTCCTTCGGGTGATTAATTTAAAAACACTGATTTATTCAGAAATGATGCAAACTCTGTCACTGAATTCAGATTCATATATTAGCATTAAACTCTTACTATTTTTACCATTTCTTTCTATGGCTACAATGGTGAGAGTAGTGTGCTAGTACATGGTTTATTTGACTCACCAGAGCCATTGAATCATTTACTGTACTGATTCATTCAAAACACTGAATTATTCAGGAACAAAACACCACTATTGTGTTTTTACTGTGGCTTTCATTGGCAGAGCAAAAACAGACAATCTGGCAACATCGTATCTAAAATGTTAGTTACTCCTTAAAACATTGTTTTTTAAAATGTAATCGCCAAGACTTTTCTTCCTGTTTCAATCTCAAATGCATGGTTTTATAG
>QVTF01022371.1:0-5000 GCA_003573665.1 Oxygymnocypris stewartii | reverse complement strand
ACAAGCTGAGCGGAGACTGAAACCGGATCCATCGGGTGTCTGTCCGCCTCTTCGTCTGATTCTACATTCAGATAAAAGCGTTCGCTAACGCACTTATGAGATGACAAACAGTACTTGCCCCTTTACTCACCTCAAAGACTGGTTCAATGTTAACATACAATTATCATACGGCCTAGAGCTTGATACTGATTACATGTGATCTGAATTATGCAATCAGACTCAACCATTAGTACTTGTATTAGGTTATATCAATGTTTTAAATGTGCTTATGATTACATACTGTGTTTATTCACACAATGAACAGAATGAATTCATAGTTTATTGATTCACCCCAGATTCTATCTATCTATCTTCTACTATCTATCTATCTATCTATCTATCTATCTAATCATTCTATCTATCTATCTATCTATCTACTATCATTCCTATCTATCATCTATCTATCTATCTCTACTATCCTTCATCATCTATCTATCCATCCATCAGTCCATCCATCCATCCATCCAGCCAGTCCATCCATCCAGCCATCCATCCATCCTCCCGTCATCTATCCATCCATCCATCCCTTCAGTCCATCCATCCAGCCATCCATCCGTCATCCATCCATCCATCCATCCCTTCATCCATCCATCCCTTCATCCATCCATCATCCATCCAGCCATCCATCCATCCATCCATCCATCCATCCCTTCATCCATCCATCCATCATCCCTTCATCTATCCATCCATCCATCCCTTCATCCATCTTCATCCATCCATCCATCCATCCATCCATCCATCCATCCCATCCATCCATCATAATTGCTTAATGATTTTACCACATATAACAGTTTGGGAAACCCTGCTTTAATGTAAGTTTTAATGCATTTTATTATGTTAACAAATAATGTTTGTTGTATGTTTCAATATTATGGAAAACAATAATTTCATTAAATCTATGTGATAAACGATTTAATCAAAAGTAATCAAAACGTAGTCAGACTACATTACCTAATATTTGAAATCCAGATTGCATTAACTGCAATGTTCATCATGTAATTTATAATCAGTAATGGACTGAAATTATTATTTATATGGCTCTTTATAATACTTGATTCTGATTGGTCAATCGTGACCAATTTCAAGCTAACACTAACACTTGCTCAACCAATAGTGTCTAATGTATATCTGTTTGCTGGGGCAGCTGTAAATTCATTATAATGACCATGCAGGTAACTCATTAATGTGCATTGTAACAGAAGTTGTGTCTAGAACTGGCTGCACAAGGGTCTTGCAGAGTTCTTCTGTATTAGATAAAAGCATGTACCCTTTTACAGGATCTAATGTACAGTTCCCTATCAGTCGGTCACTCTCGACGTCACGTCGGAGGACCGACGAATTGGGATATCGCTTAGAGAGACCAATCCACTTCGAGTGTAAACTAAACGAGCCAATGCACATTGGCATGCGATTATTGCATCCAGCTACCGCTGATCACAGCGTGAGCATAAATAGGCAGCAGGTGCAGCGCATATTCAGCTTTCGCTTTGGAGCCGAGCAGTTACATCGTTCTGCTCCTGACTTCTGCTGAACGAGTGAATTCAACGAGTTGAGCACGCTCTTCGGAAGACTCTCGTGCTGGTGGTACGGCACTACAGCGGTGGTGGTTCTTCCCATGTCGAGTGGACTGCACACATCAGGCTGCACTACCCCCTGTTTGTGTTGCAAATGACCATCTCCCCTGTTTGCTTCAGCACGCTAAAAGAGTTTTTTCCCTAAAAGAGCATTCACGGGTGCGTCTTTTTAAAGACGATGTTGCATCTGGCAAACTTGACGTTGCGTCTTTATAAAGACGAGTTGGGTCTTGCTTCAGACAACGTGGCTCCTAAGGACCATCTGACTCGGCTATGCGATTCAGTTCGCCCGGCGTCCTCCCAAGTTCAGGGGCATCCACCTCACAGCAGTGAAGGCAGCCGATGCCCATGACTGGTGAGAGGAATCTCTGTCCTACTGGCGAAGGACGTGATGGTCCGGTCCCTCCAGCCGATATGAAGGCAGGGTTTTTCAGCCCTTACTTCATTGTGCCCAAGAAAAGCGGTGGGTTACGACCAATCTTGGGTCTGCGCATCTTGATGCTCAAGATGCTCATGCAGAACCGCGTCTTCGGATGCATCCGTCCCCAAGTTCGGTCTGCAGCATTGACCTGAAGACCCGTACTTCCATGTGTTGATCCTTCCGTGCCACAGGCCATTCCTGCGGTTTGCGTTCGAAGGACGAGCATATCAGTACAGGTCCTGCCCTTCGGGCTGTCCCTATCGCCCCGTGTCTTCACGAAAGTAGCGGAGGCAGCCCTTGTTCCCTTGAGAGAACAGGGCGTGCGCATTCTCAACTACCTCGACGACTGGCTCATACTGGCTCAGTCTCAGGATCAGTTATGCGAACACAGGGATTGGTGCTCTCGCACCTTAGCCAGTTGGGCCTTCGGGTCAACTGGGAAAAGAGCAACTCTTGCCGATGCAGAGGATCTCTTTTCTCGGTATGGAGTTTGGATTCGGGTCAATCAGACAGCGCGCCTCACGCAGGAACGCGCTCAGTCGGTGTTGAACTGCTTGAATACGTTCAAGAACAGAATGGCGGCACCACTGAAACAAGTTTCAGAGGCTCCTGGGGCATATGGCGGCTGCAGCGGCGGTCACACCGCTGGGGCTGCTCCATATGAGACCGCTTCAACACTGGCTCCATGGCCGAGTCCCGAGGTGGGCGTGGCAGAGCGGCACGCTGCGGGTCCAAGTCACTCCAGCCTGCCGCCAAACCTTCACCCCGTGGTCAGACCCTTCATTTCTTCGGGCAGGAGTGCCCCTGGAACAGGTCTCCAGGCACACTGTGGTTTACACGGATGCCTCCGCCAAGGGCTGGGGGTCCACGTTCAACGGGCTTGCAGTGTCGGGGGTTTGGACGGGTCCCCAACTGCACTGGCATATCAACTGCCTAGAGTTGCTGGCAGTACACCTGGCCTTGAACCGTCTCAAGAGACGCTTACGAGGCGAGCACGTACTGGTCCGTACGGACAGCACTGCGACCGTTGCGTACATCAACCGACAAGGTGGTCTACGCTCCCGTCGCATGTCGCAACTCGCCCGCCACCTCCTCCTCTGGAGTCGGAAGCATCTGAGGTCGCTTCGTGCCATTCATATTCCGGGCTTGCTCAACCGGACAGGCCGACGAGCTGTCACGAGCTGCGCTCCCCGGAGAATGGAGACTCCATCCCCAGACGGTCCAGCTGATTTGGCGACGTTTTGGACTCGCACAGGTAGACCTGTTCGCGTCCCTAGAGACGTCGCATTGCCAGTTGTTCTACACCCTGACCGATGGAACACTCAGCACGGACGCACTGGCACACAGCTGGCCGCGGGGCCTTCGCAAATATGCATTTCCCCCAGTGAGCCTTCTCGCACAGACTCTGTGCAAGGTCAGAGAGGAAGAGGAGCAGATCCTGCTCGTGGCACCATACTGGCCTACCAGGACTTGGTTCCCAGAGCTGATGCTCCTCGTGACAGCCCCTCCCTGGCAGATTCCTCTGAGGAAGGATCTACTGACTCAGAGACGGGGCACCTCATGGCACCCGCGTCCAGACCTCTGGAAACTTCATGTCTGGTCCCTAGACGGGACGCGGAGGTTCTAGGTGACCTACCCCAGGAGGTAGTTGACACCATCACTTCGGCGAGAGCACCGTCTACGAGACACGCTTACGCCTTGAAGTGGAACCTGTTCGTCGAATGGTGCTCTTCTCACAGAGAAGACCCCCGGAGATGCCCGATCAGAGTCGTGCTATCCTTCTTGCAGCAAGGGTTGGAGCGAAGGCTGTCTCCCTCCACCCTCAAGGTCTACGTGGCCGCGATTGCTGCCAACCACGACCCTGTGGAAGGGAAGTCGGTGGGGAAGCATGACTGGGTCGTCAGGTTCCTTAGGGGGGCTAGAAGGCTGAATCCTCCACGCCCCCCCTCTATACCCTCTTGGGACCTGTCCTTAGTGCTTAGAGCACTACAACAGGGCCCGTTTGAGCCCTTGCAGGCAGTCGAGCCCAAGTTTCTTTCAATGAAAACTCTGCTTCTGCTTGCACTGGCTCCATCAAGAGGGTTGGGGACCTGCACGCATTTTCGGTCAACGATTCATGCCTACAGTTGGACCGGCAGATTCCCAGATAATCCTGAGGCCCCGGCCCGGCTATGTGCCCAAGGTTCCCACTACTCCATTTAGAGACCAAGTGGTGAGCCTGCAAGCGCTGCCCCCGGAGGAGGCAGACCCAGCCCTGGCTTTGCTTTGTCCCGTCCGAGCATTAAGACATTACGTTGACAGGACGCAAAGCTTCAGGACCTCAGACCAGCTCTTTGTCTGTCACGGAGGCCGGCAGAAAGGGAATGCCGTCTCCAAGCAGAGGATGGCCCACTGGATAGTGGATGCCATCACCCTGGCTTATCAGGCACAGGGTGTGCCTTGCCCGTTCAGGTTGAGAGCTCACTCTACGAGAAGTGTAGCGTCCTCCTGGGCGCTGGCTCATGGCGCCTCACTGACAGATATTGTAGAGCTGCGGGCTGGGCGACCCCTAACACATTCGCTAGATTCTATAGCCTTCGTGTGGAACCGGTTTCCTCCTGTGTTCTCACCTCAAACGGGTAGAAGCACTGAGGGGCCCCGGTTTCGGGTCGGCTTGCTAAAAACTGCTCCAGAGAGTCCAACTGTAGACCCTGTCGAGCTCCTCCATCCCCTCGGCAGCTGGACGTGGCGGAGCGTCCGGCGCCAGGCCCTCACTCGATGAATCCCTGAGAACCGGTAGAGGGCTGGGTTCCATATGTAGAGACCGTTCGGATCCCATATGTGTATTTCCACGGTTAGCCTTAGAGCCCGTGTTTCCCGGCAGACTTCCTGCTACTCCAAGAGGTTACAATCACCTCCAATCTTCCATATGCATCTGACTATTGTCCATATGTGTAACTGCCTCTGAACCTCCCTCGGGAAGGTAA
>QVTF01022370.1:0-47107 GCA_003573665.1 Oxygymnocypris stewartii | reverse complement strand
TCAAAAAACTAAAACAATGTATTTACATTTACACTCCATTAAAATATCTTCAAACGGATATATGACTTGTTGGAATCAGACAGAAAAGTGACTGAGCTACAGCTGTTTGAAGGTGATAGCGTCAGCAGATCTGATTTAGAAAAAAATTGAGCTAAAGTTTTCTGACAATCCCAAAGCAACGTTGCATATTTTCCTCCAGTTCTTTTTATATATATATATATAAGCTGACAGAAGATTTGTGCTTTCAACCTTCTTTTTTGCAGAAAACGGCTTTTAAATAGAAAATTACAGAATATTTACATACATATGTACAGCTGGCCTATGATTGCTGAGATTGCACATTCGGACGGGACTAAAATCACAGTGAAGCTCTGGTAAAAATTACTTTACCCCACCTCGCTATGTATTATTACGATTATATTATTGTTACTTTTGTTAAAATAGTCACAAGATGGTCACAACATAAATATTCTGATATTTTCCCCCAGTAGTCTGTTTTATAAAAAAATTATGAAAATATTTGCATTTAGATACAGAATAACTTTGCCTATTGAATATTAAAAACAAATGAACAAAAGAGTCTGTTTCTGTTCCTGCTCAACTCCAGACTGGATCTCTTCTCTTCACTTTCTCTAATTGCAGATTCAATTATTAGATCTGTCAGCATTAATATTTTTACTTCGATTTTTTTTGGGAGGATCAAACTAGGGCTGCACGATATTTTGCATGCGATAGTCATGCGCATCTCGTCAGTAAAGACGGTTCTGTGATTAGCCGTAAATCTCCATCAGCTGTTTTCAAATGGAGCGGCATTTAATACACAGAGCCGTAGATCACTGACAAGTTACGCAATTGGCGCTCAGAATCGCAGATGAATCGCATGCGATAGTAAACGTGAGATTGCGTAGCTTGTCAGTCTTTACTGACGATATGTGCATGACTATCGCATGCAATATATCGTACAGCCCTAGATCAAACCGTCACACCATGTGTCCCAACCAGATGTGACGCGACATAAAAGTTGCGTCACATCAGATATTTTTAAGATAAAAACTATCTTTTGTATGTCATTTTTGTCCTAAATACCCGCGACAGCGACACGTTAAAACAGCTAAGCAACAGAATTCTATTTTATAAATGTTTTTTTTATTTTCTGTTGCAGCAGGAACATACACATAATATGACTGATAATCTCAGTGTGGTGATAATCTTGTGGCAGGGGTGCAACAGTGAACTGCACTTAATTTGAATACAAGAACACGGTTTAAAATGGTTAACAACAATGTTTAATCTGGCCGCAGAGGAACACAATTGGGTTAGCTTGCAGTTTAGCGATCAATATATTCTCATAAAAGTGTAATTCATCAAGTGTTCACGTAAAAAGATAATGTAGATCCTCAGCGATTAAGTTATATTATTGATAAAATTGTGGGGCAGCGCTAAACAGTTTGATCCTGAATGTCTGAGTGCGGTCGCAAAGTGATCTGCGTGAGTGACTGAGAGTGTGTGTGTGTGTGTGTGTGCGTTAGATACAGTGAAGACAGCGCATTAATTTAGAACTCTTCTCATTTTTTAACTTGTTAGCCAGCACCCCCCATATTGGGACTCACAGCTGAAAATGACCTACCTAACTTAAAATTGTAACAGTTCCTGACTTTAGTCTGCTACACAGACAATTTAGGTATCTTTGGAAAGAAGACACTTTAGGCTTTACTATCCATCATCCAGAGTTGATAAAGCTCAAAAAGAAAAAATATTATAGACTCTATAGTGCCTTGAAAATGTTTTTTACCACACTGAATGTTTTTTTTATTTCATATACAAATACATGAAACCAGTCCTGGAGCAATCCAGAAAAGTAATAGGTTGAAAGTCACTTGTCTCATGAGTTGATATTTCAAATTTGAAGAAGATACCATGAAAAATGAGATTCTTGCAACCATTTTTCTGAGAATATGTCTAGTCGCCCCCCCTCCCCACCAAACAATCCGAATATTTGACCTGGTGGTAGGGGTCGACCGATTATCGGCGCCAATATTAAGCATTTTACGATTATCGATATCGGCCATTTTCAAAACAGATTTGCCGATAATTATTATTTTTTTTTATTATATGCAAACAAACATACTATTTACAGGTGACATTACTTATTGGTGAATAAATATACAGGTGAAATTATTTAATGTTTAATGCACTATTTGGCTCGATGCAGCCTGTCCTGAGCGCACACTCTGTGTAGAGCAATCTCCGCCCACCGCTCATCTGATATGTAGAGAGTCACGAGTCCGACCAATCAACGCGGAAAACTGAAGGCAGTCTCACACCGAAAGCACTTGAACTGGAGCTGCGTCAGTGATCACGCATCAGTTGTCTCTCAAAGGTAAGGCAGCAGCAGACGTTTGCAATAAATCACAATCCACTATGATGTCCGCGATGCGGGCGGAATCGCGGAATCGCAGAATCGCGGAATGCAGTCATATAATGGAATTTACCGTATAACGTGGAATGTCATGGAATGTGTCGAGTTTGGATGAATTAATCAAAAGTAGGTCAGTACACTTAAATCGACTCGCGCTATGGACTAGTATCTATAAATATTAAGCCGCAAAAAAACACTATTTAAATATGAATCCTGCATGTTCTGCATCTCTGTTAATGAATGACACAGACGTGCGGTTTTCATTTCATTCAGAGCGTCTGATGCTCGCGGTGTTTCAGCATCTGCCGTCTCACTAAATGAGGACATAAATACATGAACAACATCCCCAGAACTGCTCGGAGAGGTCACTTCATGATCATTTGACCGTTTCATTTGAGTAAAACGATCGTCATATCATATATACATAGGCTACAGAAACTTAAAAGATCCTCATGGCTACCTGTCAAATATAAGTTCGGTTTAGCCGAATATATTACTGTATACGTAATACAACTACAACAATTATTACAACTTTTGTTGAGAATAATCACACAATACGCTAAATACGTTTACTTTAAGTTTTACAAAATGTTTACAGAATGCTTCTGGATGATCCCTGCACTTATGTTATTATTAATATTACTGTTTATTTAATGTTGTCGTTATTAACAGTTTTCAGAATTAAAGACATGTTTAAAACCATTTAAGGAAAATTTTTTGTCAGAGCTCTTGTTCTTATTAATTTTGTCATTCATTTTCATTTTCACACCAGACACGTATATCGGTTCAAAATATCGGTTATCGGTCTACTTGAGCTGTAATAATCGGTATCGGCATCGGCCCTGAAAACATATATCGGTCGACTCCTACCTGGTGGGGAGTGCATATGCAACATATACTATTACCTATATCGCACTGCGGTAGTTATGAAGGCCCTTCATAATGCAGAGGTCAACTGCCTGCTCTGCCTATAGCTAGCAATGGCCCCTATAGTATGCAGTGTTTAATAAACAGCTGTTTTACTCAATTCTTCTGAGATGAATTCAGTGCAGTCCCGTATCGTAATACGTATCGTGGCCTCTGTATCATGATGCATATCGTATCATGACTTTGCTGGCGATACACAGCCCTAACACAGAGTGCAGTGAACTCACACAGTATTCCTTCCTTTACCTTCCTTCCATTCTAACAGTTTGTTTTGTTACAGCCTTAACTAAATAGTTTTAAATGTATATTTTTTTTCCTATCTGTGGTAATGCTGTAAATATATATATATATATATACAGGGCTCGAAATTGCGACCCATTTTGGTCGCATATGCTCCCGAAATGTAATCTGTGTGACTCCAAAATATATTTGGGAGCATTTGTGCGAGTGCAAATAATTGCTGTGGTGCGACCTCTACAGTTCTCTGCTAAACGTTCAAGAATTACTGCACAGCATGTGCCACGTGACCGGAGCTAAAGCAGGTTAATCTTTTTATTCGCGCGCTGGTCTAAGTGTGCTTTTTCTGAGGCCCGTGCACCCGAAACGCGCAAACTAAAAAAGCCTGTCTAACAGCGCCTGATTACTCAACTAAGTTATCTTTTGAGCCAATACTGTCAAAACACACAAGGTTTACATATAGACTCAGTTGGTTATGTTTAAAATGAAATTAAACCGGTGAGTGGAACCGAAGCGTGCCTGTATATTAGATGCGTGCAGCTCTTAAAGGGACAAAACTAAACATGCAGCCGACTGTCATTAAAGGGATAGTTCACCCCACAATTTTATTTCTGTCATTATTTACTCACTGACATGTTGAGGTTAATAGACAAACCTGTCTATTACCTAATACAGACAAACCTGTATTCATTTATTTCTTGTGGTGAACACAAAAGAAGATATTTCAAAGAATGTGGGTAACCAAACAGTTGCTGGTCCACTTGATAGTAGGATATAAAAAAATACTATGGAAGTCACTGGGGACCAGCAACTGTTTAGTTTCCACATTCTTCAAAATAGCATGTATGTTCAGCAGAAGAAAGAAACTAATTTTGAGTGAGTAAATGATGGTATTAATATAAAACACTATGACAGAATCGACAGACAGATGACCGAATTTATTCTTTAATGTTAAAACAACAAAACCAGAGAAAAAACATAACTCGCTACTCTTGACTGAAAAAAACAATACAGTTACTTTAATAGGAATCAATCTATAGTGTTTTATTTTATTAATTGTTCATTCAATTTCTTGAATGCTTCTACTAAATATGCCTATTGTACCTGATAATTAACACTGTTTGTATTATGTGTAGTTGTAATGTGTATCTTTGTTCTTATTTTTTCATAACAAAGATAAAATAATGACAAAGATTTTTTATCTTCGCCCACTTTGGCCTAAATATCCACCATTCTTATTTATATTTTGTTTCTTTGAAAGGCTTTGTCTTTATAATAGGGAAATTAGTTTGGCAGTACTGCTCAGACTAACATGACAAAGAACTGTGATAAAATCGTGAAATGTCTAAAAAATTTAAATTGATATGATATTTTTGCCATATCGCCCACCCCTACTTGGAACTGACCGGTTTTATGACCGCACTTGCACAAACTGCATTGAAATCATTTTCCACATTTTCATTTGTGTGGAAATATTACCAAGTCTGTAAACAGCCATTAACAGAAGCCAGAGACGCTGAAGACGGACACAAAGAACATAAAATACTGTAGCAGCCTGAGCAAGCTCAACGTTCACTATGCAAATATAGAAAGGAAATCCTAAATATTGAATTGGGAGCGGGGGGTCTATATGAATGTATTCTGAGGGGAACTGTTTTAAGAAAAGTTTAAATGACATTTTCTTCTCATCTTGCCTCTGTATATTGCATGTATAAAAAACAAAGCACTGCAGCTTAAGGATCAGGTTTAATTGATGAAGCTTTTAATCATCAGGAAGGATGTTGCCCGCCCTTCCACTCAATTGGCTGTTGTGTTGCTCCTTAATATTCAGAGGGTGCTCATAAAACATTTGTGGTGCTCCTAACTTCTTGAAGTTGGGAGCACCAGTGCTACCAAGTAAAAAAGTTAATTTCGAGCCCTGTATATATATATATATATATATATATATAAAAAAATAACTTTGGTATACAGACCTTTATCTCAATACTTAGTTGAAGCACCTTTGGCAGTCATAACAGATCGAGTTTTTGGGGTATGATTTTGACAAGATTCATTAAGCTTTAATTAACACAGTGAATAATGGGCAGTGTACAAATACTCTCTCTGTCACTCACTCTCTCTCCTCATATAACGAACTACAGTATGTAATGTTCCATACATGAGTGAATAAGCCAGCGGTTTGCCTAAATGTGCAAATTGCCTCCATAGGGATTATTTTTTCTTTCTAATGTGCCTTGCAAGTGCAGCACAACAGTGCAAAGTCATGATGGACATGAGCAGAGGACAAATCTCTAGTTGTCCATCCTCTATTTCCACTGAGAGCTAATCTCTTATTGTATGATAACGTTTTTTAGCATCATTCTGATGCTGACATCATTACAGTTTAGAGATGTAACGGTATGAACATTTCTTAAGCCCCGTTCACACCGCCAGCGATTTTTTCGCTGTATGTTGCTAGACTCTGAACTGTGAAGACCCTTGTGGGCGTTCCTACTGCCAGTGTTTCCCACATATAGACTTTACCTGGGTGGGCCGCTCACACAGACAATCCTCAATGGTTCCCATACGTTCATTTATTTGTAGAGAGCTGCCTCAATATCAACCGCCCTCTGCCATCAGCTCCCGCATGACCAGCGTGACTTTAGCACTATATTTAGCAGCTTTCAGACCATTTTGGCAGCTCTTTTTACATAACAGGTGCATACTGACAAACCTAGCGACTTTTTGAAAACACCTTAGCTTTCATTCATTTGGAAGATGTCTCCAGTACTGCCCGCGAGCGCGAGGACTGACTCTCCCGGCACAGTGTCGCCTCTCTCGGCATCTATTCTGAGCAGTGAGCGGCAGAGAAGCCGCATATTCAGTTAGCCGACTCCTCAATAAATCATTTACAAAAACAGCGTTTCCAAGCACCTGTTTCTTACTGACTATTTGGACTTTTAAATATGAACATAGTTTGTCTATTAATATGCTCAGTTTGTCAGTCAGACGCAGGCAGTGCGTTGAATGACACAAAAGAGTAGCCAAAACCACCGCATATAGTCGCTTTTTAGTGTAAGTTAGATGTATATTGATTTTATCAGACGATGTCGCGATTATAAATCAGGATTTAACTGGTTAACATTTAGTATTGATAGGTCGTTTTTGCTATTTATACTTTTATGTTGGCTTTGACTACAGGAAATATAATGTGAACAGCTTTATTGGGCATTCAGTTGTATTACAGTATGTGACAGTTTACATAGAGTAGAACAGACTAGGGGTCGACCGATATGTGTTTTTCAGGGCCGATGCCGATACCGATTATTACAGATCAAGTAGACCGATAACCGATATTTTGAACCGATATACGTGTCTGGTGTAAAAATGAAAATGAATGACAAAATTAATAATAACAAGAGCTCTGACAAAAAAACTTTCTTTAAATGCTTTTAAACATGTCTTTAATTCTGAAAACTGTTAATAACAACAACATTAAATAAACAGTAATATTAATAATATTAATAATAACATAAGTGCAGGGATCACCCAGAAGCATTCTGTAAACATTTAGTAAAACTTAAAGTAAACGTATTTAGCTTATTGTGTGATTATTCTCAACAAAAGTTGTAATAATTGTTGTAGTTGTATTACGTATACAGTAATATATTCGGCTAAACCGAACTTATATTTTGACAGGTTGCCATGAAGACCTTTTAAGTTTCTGTAGCCTATGTATATATGATATGACGATCGTTTTACTCAAATGAAACGGTCAAATGCTCATGAAGTGACTCTCCGAGCAGTTCTGGGGATGTTGTTCATGTATTTATGTCCTCATTTAGTGAGACGGCAGATGCTGAAAACACCGCGAGCATCAGACGCTCTGAATGAAATGAAACCGCACGTCTGTGTCATTCATTAACAGAGATGCAGAACATGCAGGATTCATATTTAAATAGTGTTTTTGCAGCTTAATATTTATAGATACTAGTCCATAGCGCGAGTCGATTTAAGTGTACTGACCTACTTTTGATTAATTCATCCAAACTTCGACAAATTCCGCGTTATACGGTAAATTCCATTATATGACTGCATTCCGCGATTCCGCCCGCATTTCCCGCATCGCGGACATCATAGTGGATTGTGATTTATTGCAACGTCTGCTGCTGCCTTACCTTTGAGAGAAAACTGATGCGTGATCACTGACGCATATGATAATATTTGATCATATTTAAAATAAATTAATGTGATGTCACCTGCCGCCACAAGTCTCACAAAATCCTGTGTGAAACACTGGATGCTCTAATCTTATTGGTAGACTGCACGTCTGAACATATCTGTAGAAAATGCAATCACAAACTAACAGATTCTTCACTTCTATTGGTTGTCGCTCGCAAAATTCGCTGTTCATTTGCATAAAGTTGAGCAATCCTTAACTTTTGCCGCTTGACCCGCATCGCTTGACACGCCCACATTCAATCGCCAACGGTCACTGTCTCTCTTATTGTCGGAAGTCGCCGGCTCTCCATTGAAAATGAATGTGATCATGTCGCTCTGTCGCTGGCTGTGTGAATGGGGCTTTATGATGATTATAGAGTAAAAAATGATAATATAAATTTGATCTGCTCCATAAATAATTATAAATACCTTATCCGAATTAAATGCGTAGAATCCACATAAGCTTGTTTTCCAGGGCAGCAGAGCATACAAACGTGGTCTGTTTTTGACCTAACAAAAACGGCACTCATGCTGAATGTAAATGATACTCTGTAAATCCACTCTCTGACACTAGGCGGCGCTTATGGAACAGCAGAATTACAGCTGTTTACCTGTAACCTCATTCACAGCATTGCGAATAAGAACACTTTATTAGCTATTACATGGAGCGAAGATGAAAACAAAATGCCATCGAAGCTTTTCTGAAGACAGTCAGATCCTTCAGAGGTACATCCATATAATGAATTAATTCATTCATATTTGTATAATTCCCTTAGCACTCTTTAAAAACCTCCCGGCTTTCCACCACAAAACGAATGTACTTTGCATGCAGTGCGCATGTAAAACTTACCTAAAACTGTGCTTCATGCAGGACAGTATTTATTTATCCGGAGTTATTCAAATCACGGTAATCGAATACGGATTTAATGATAATTAAAATATGAAATGATAATACTAACCGTGGGGAATTTTATATTGATTTATCATCAATCTATGCTAAAAATATTCTTTATATAACCTAAAAATTGCCATCCAACACTACAGGGATCTGCCGGCTAAAGAAAGAATTTGCACGGCCAAGGCCACTTTGTTTCCTTAAGCAAATGCTTTATCTCTGAATAATTCAAAGCTGTAGTCTTTATTTTTCAGAATAAAATGAGGCATTTCCACAAAATGGCAGATTTGGCATTGTGATTGGTCAGATTGCCTGTCAATCAAACTCCTAGCTAGTGCTTAGGGCTGGGCGATATATCTGATGTGATAGTCATGCGTATCTCATCAGTAAAGCCGGTTCCTTGATTAGTAAATCTCCATCACATGCTTTCAGATGGAGCGGCATTTAATACATGGAGCCTTAGATCACTGACGAGCTACGCAATATTGCGTTCATTACCGCAGATGAATCGCCTTCGATAATGAAAGCGATATTGCGTAGCTTGTCCGTGAACTACGACTCTGTGTATTATAGGGGTTGCACAGACTAGTCGACTAGTTGACTTTGAAGTTGACTAGTCGCTGGTCCTAGATGGTGCAATAGGATAATAAATCCACATTTACGCTCTGTTTCCAAACAGTTAAAATTACAAACTAATTCATACTCTGAATGCGCTCAACAAGACGTGTGATTATTAGGGTTGTAATGGTATGAGATTTTGACGGTATGATAATCGTCTCAGAAAATATCACGGTTTCACAGTATCATGGTATACGGTAATAAACAATCAAAACAGGTTTTTTTGGTTGAACAGATGTTTGGAAGCATGTGCTTATAAAAATGTCCTTAATCAAAAACAATCAAGTAAATGTAATCATTGATTATATATTAGTTTTATTTTTATTCAGCATTACTAATTCATAACAATTCATAAATTCAGGTTTGACTTAATGTACAGTGCTCAGCGTAAATGAGTACACCCCGTTTAAAAAAATTACATTTAAAACAATATCTCAATGAACACAAAAACATTTTCCAAAATATTGACAAGACTAAGTTTAATATAACATCTGTTTAACGTATAACATGAAAGTAAGGTTAATAATATAACTTAGATTACACATTTTTCAGTTTTACTCAAATTAGGGTGATGCAAAAATGAGTACACCCCACTGAAAGTCTCTAGAGCAAAGCTAAATTTTAGACTACAAATGTCTAATTTAACAAGAATTCAACCACAGGTGAGTCTAATTATTCATTACACAGGTGACAGTTGACTATAAAAGGGTGTTACATAAAAAAAAACCCTTCCCATTTCATTTACGTGTACTCATTTACGCTGAGCACTGTAACTGGATTCTGTACTTTTATGATATCATACAAATATACTATACAAATGGTGGTATTCAAATTAATGCATAAAGCTTTAACAATTGAATTAATGTCTTAAAATGTAATCAAATTAAAATAACTTTTATAGTTTTATGCTTTCGTAAAGGGCTGCACAAAAGAGATTTAAAATCTCTTAAAATGAGGGGGAAATTATATTCCTTAAATGTTTCTATTTATTATTATTATTATTTTAGAAATAGGCTACATTATAGTACAATCGTAATTTCTGTCAATTTCTTTGAATTAAAAAGCTGACTTTTATTTTGACGGGTAGAAGTGAACTGAAGGGGGCAGTAATACGCATTTGAAGTGTCTAAGCAGCCGCAAATCACAGAAGAAGAAGACGGGTGAAGAGCTTTGCGTGTCAGTGTATTTGAGAATGGTTCTCAAATAAAAGGATGAAAGGATTATTAATTGTTCTCTCAGTGTCAGTGAGGCTCTCAGTGTTTGTACTCTGATAGTGAGACAGCAGGCGCTGTTAAACACTAGGAGCGGCACCAGCACGCATACTTGAGTATGTAGTACATGACACAACACCGCTCACTCACAGAGAGAAACGCTAAACAAAGATTATATTTTTATATAGCAGTGTTTTTTCGATTTAATAATCACAGACACTAGACCATGTAGGGATTTGACACCTCTGTTTTTGATTTATCCATCAAACCGAGCATTTTATGTGACATCTGCATTGTAAATTCATTGTCATGACTGGATTCTGGGATTCACTCCCCATCATGGAAATCATAAGACTTTAACCTTAAGTTATAAATGGGACATAACTGTATCTGCACAGAGGGATGCTGTTCTGAAATATAGGTAAACATGTTCAATGTGTTTCCTCTTTTTGCGGCTGCTTTGCGACCAGTTTTTGTGAAATGTGAAGCTTTTGTCTTTTCTATATCCAAAGTATTCCCATACTACCAATTTAAATTTATATTTCGACATGGATAGAGATTAAAGATAATCTGTCTCTGATGTGGTCTTCGCTGCACGTGTGGTGGAGCAAGAGAACAATTAAGTGGAAAGTTGTTGTCTAAGCGCAGGTGAGATACTGCATCTTTTATTTTCTCCAAATACCGTAGATAAGCAAATGTACACGGTATGATTTAACCGTACATGTTCATATCGTGGTATACCGTCATACCGGTATATCGTTACAACCCTAGTGATTATTTTACTAGATGCTGGAAATTGAAGGCAGAATGCAGGTTTTAAACAGTTTATTGTACAGGTAAGTTAATCACGGTATAATTTAATGCGCTGCTGCACTGTAACGCACACACATTGGCTACAGACGCGCACAATACATCACACGCACAGAATCATTCAGCGCGGAAATGTATTGTCAACAATGTTCCTTGATTTCTCTGTAAAATAGCTTAGAAACTGAAAAGTTCAAGCATATATTTTTTAATAACTAAATCCCACAGCTTCACTGCTAGTAGAGATGCTGCCAGGTAGAATTAATTCACACACAACCGCTCTCACTAATGCATTCATATGAATGTAATCTTTACTGTACTACTCATCTGTATCTGATTTAGAACGAGCAGGAATCTGTGAGAAATATAACGACCCAAAGACTAAAGAACTGATAAAATAAGCTGTTATAGGTGCAATAGTCATGTGTGCAGCGCTGTGTCATATTTCATATCTGTGCACAAGATGTTTGTCACAGCTCCAGATTTATTTGTTCATTAATGACGTCATCAGTAACTAGTCGACTTCCACTCGACTTTCTTCACATAAAAGTCGACTTTAAAATATTTGAAAACTGGTAATGGAGAATTACCGCTAATCAAGGACCCAGGTTACTATTATAATCCTTTGGGTAGTATTATATCACATTGTGAGTGTATATTAGCACCTTTTGTTGTTTTCTCGTGGTATCTGATAGAGCGTTTGGACACGGAAGCGGTGACGCGTGACGTCATACTTAACAAGCAGATAAAAAATGATCTGTCCGGTATTTTGAGCCAAAACTTCACATACACACTCTGGGGACAGCAGAGACTTATTTTACATCTTGTAAAAGGAGCATAATAGGTCCCCTTTAAAAGAAAAACAAATCGGCCACTGTTAGAAAATAACCAGCTTATTTACCACACAGCTTGGTTATGACACACAAACAGGGCTCTTGATTTGATTTCAAGCCCTTAACAGTGATATTGCTTTCTACACACCCAAGGCCAAAAATTCCTTCTACTGTTCATTTAACCATTTCTTTGTTTTTCTTCTAAAAGGAAAAATCTGATTTATCTATTTGTACAAAAACACAGACCTGATGGCATGTTTTACACAGAGGGCCTGACTCTGCTGAATGAGTTATGAGTTGTATGTTTCAGGCCGGCTGTTTCCTGCAGGCATGACCACGGGCCCAGCAGCATCTGTTAAGTTAACACGGAGGAACGGAAAGAGAGAAAAATAAAAACGTACTCGGTTACTATCGTAACCTCGGTTCCCTGAGATACGGAACGAGTACTGCGTCTTGTAAAGACGCATATGGGAAAATGCCTTTTTTCTCCTGAACTGAAGTCTTATTTAATCACGCAGTGAAACTGCACGACTATTGGTTCGTGCAGGTGTAGAAAAACGAACCAATGGGTCGGCAGCGGAGCTGCACGAACCTATGGCGACGATACGCGGCAATATTCCCGCCGAAACGGGCGGGGCATCTGGCTATATAAGCGGTCGTTTCGCCATAGGATCCTCAGGTTTACTTCGACTGAAGCGACGACTGAGTCGTGCAGCTACCTGGCACGGCAAAGTACGCAGTACTCGTTCCGTATCTCAGGGAACCGAGGTTACGATAGTAACCGAGTACGTTCCCTATCGATACTCCACTCGTACTGCGTCTTGTAAAGACGCATATGGGAACTGAATTTAATCACGCCGTGCTAGGGTAGATGAACGACTGTATATACTTCCATAAACATAAATGCCCATAGGGAAGTAAGTAGTATACTTCAGGCTAAAGCGAGCTAAACTCATAGAGGTCGTGCTCGGCCTGGATAATCGTTCCACTTCTGTATACTCAGTTAACCGGAGTATGCAGGGTGCCAATTAGAGAGCCTGAGCGCATTGCGGTCAAGAAATCTCTGACAGGATTGTTCCCACAGCGTATGTGTACAAGCTCATCTAAGCAGAGAGGACTCTGGCCTGTAAGGCCGGTATGTCCAGGTTATAAAACCTAGCAAATGTGGACGGAGTGGCCCAGCCAGCCGCCGTACAAATCTCTGTAATGGATACACCGCTAGACCACGCCCATGACGAGGCGATGCCTCTAGTCGAATGGGCTCGTACTCCAATGGGGCATTGCAGGCCCAAAGAAGAGTATGCCAGCATGACAGCATCCACTATCCACTTAGAGAGTCTCTGCTTCGTGACCGGATGTCCTTTGGTGCGGTTACCGAAGCTAACAAAGAGCTGTTCCGTATGCCTAAAAGGGGCGGAACGCTCAAAGTAGATTCTCAGAGCTCTGACAGGGCATAACAAAGATAACTCCCGGTCCTCCTCAGACGGAGGGAAGCGCGGAGAGCGTGATGACCTGAGCTCTGAACGGGGTTGAAAGTACCTTAGGTACATAACCATGCCTTGGTTTCAGGACGACCTTGGAGTCGTTAGGCCCGAATTCCAGGCAGGCAGGGCTAGTAGAGAGCGCCTGCAGGTCTCCAACTCGCTTAACCGACGCTAGTGCTAGTAGCAGAGCAGTTTTCAGCGAAAGTGACCGGAGGTCCGTAGACTGTAGCGGCTCAAAAGGAGGGCCTTTCAAGGCCCTCAGTACAGTGGGCAGATCCCATGTAGGGACAGTAAGGGGCCGAGGTGGATTCAACCTCCTGGCTCCCTTCAGAAAACGGACAACTGAGTTGTCTCTGCCTACCGACTGGCCCGCTATAGGGGCATGAAAGGCCGCTATAGCTGCTACGAACACCTTGAGTGTAGAGTGAGAACGTCCTTTATCTAGCAGTTCCTGCAGAAAGGACAGAACCACCGCTAACTCAAAGGTAGAGGGGTTTTCACCACGGTTGAGGCACCAAGTGGAGAAAACAGACCACTTAAGGGCATAGAGGCGTCTCGTAGACGGGGCTCTAGCCTCAGAAATGGTGTTTAACACTCGCTCTGGGAAGCCAGTAGGCTCCCATTGAGCGGCCAAATGTAGAGAGCCCACAGCTCGGGTCGAGGGTGCCATATTGTTCCGTTCGCCTGAGAGAGGAGATCCCGTCTCAGGGGCACGGGCCAGGGAGCTGCTGTCAGTAGCTGAGTCAGCTCTGACAACCAAGGTTGGTTCCTCCACAAGGGGGCCACCAATAGCACCTTGTGACCCTGTTCCCTGATACGCCTGACGACCTGTGGAAGCAGGGCGATCGGGGGGAATGCATAAAGGAGGAGGTTGGGCCAATCGTCGGCCAACGCATCCCTGTCCTTCGAATAATAAGTTGGGCAGTGAGAGTTGTCTTTGGAGGCGAAAAGGTCTACTTCTGCCTTGCCAAAGGTCTTCCAGATCTTCTGAACCACCTGCGGATGGAGCATCCACTCCTCTGAGGGGACATTGCTCCGAGATAACATATCTGCTCCTTGGTTCAGTCTGCCCGGCAGGTGTGCTGCCCTCAGCGAGCGCAGGTTGAGCTGAGCCCATTCCAGAAGGCGCTCTGCCAGAATAAAGAGGCGCTTCGAGGAGACACCTCCCTGGTGATTTATATAGGACACCACGGACATGTTGTCTGAGCGAATCAGCACATGGCGTCCTATTAGGTCCGGCAGGAAAAACTGGCAGGCTCGACAAACTGCTAGCATTTCCAAGCAGTTGATGTGGAAGCCGCTCTCTGTCTTCGACCAATGGCCGAAGGTCGGTTTGCCTTCGCACAGCGCCCCCCAACCTGTGTTGGAGGCGTCTGTCGTGACAACTTTCCTGGTGTGGACCAACCCCATGGCCACGCCCTTCTCCATCCACCGTGGGTTCTTCCAGGGGGTCAGGGCTGTTACACAGGCCTGATTCACCCTGATATGCAAGCGTCCGTGACGCCATGCGTTGTGTGGAACCCGTGGTTTCAACCAGCGTTGAAGGGGGCGCATGCGGAGCAGGCCCAGCTGTAACACTGGCGATGCTGCGGCCATAAGGCCCAGCATTCTCTGAAACACTTTGAGTGGGCGAGCGGTGTCGCTCTTGAAGGTGGCCGCGAGTTTCTGAATGGCCAGAGCGCGTTCTGACGCTATCACTGCTCTCATGTGAGCTGAGTCCAGAACTGTACCCAGGAACGATATTCGTTGGCTGGGAGACAGTGCGCTTTTGGCGAAATTGACCCTGAGCCCCAGGCGCTCTAAGTGGCTGAGGATGAGGGTTCTGTGTGAAAGTAGTTCCACCTCTGACTGGGCCAGAATGAGCCAGTCGTCGAGGTAGTTGAGAATGCGGATTCCCATCTGTCTCAGAGGGGAAAGAGCCGCGTCCATGCACTTCGTAAAAGTACGGGGGGCCAGAGACAGCCCAAAGGGTAGGACCGTGTACTGGTAAGCCACTCCCTCGAAGGCGAATCTCAAGAATCGTCTGTGATGGGGGGCTATCTGGATGTGAAAGTATGCATCTTTCAGGTCCAGAGAACAGAACCAGTCCTCTGTGCAAATCTGCGAGAGGATCTGCTTCAGTGTGATCATCCTGAACGGCCGTCTCATGAGGGCGTGATTCAGGCGTCTGAGATCGAGGATGGGCCGGAGGCCGCCATCCTTTTTGGGGACGAGGAAGTAACGGCTGTAAAAGCCTGACTCGCTCAAAGCTGGAGAAACCATTTCTATGGCTCCTTTTTCCAGCAGCGTCATCACCTCTGAGCGCAGAACGCGAGCGTTCTCGCCCTGCACCGAGGTGGAGACCACGCCGCTGAAGCGCGGGGGTCTTCGAGCGAATTGGAGTGAATAACCTCGTTTTATTATCCCCATAACCCACTCTGACACTCCGGGGATGGCCTGCCAGGCCTCGGCCCGCGTGGCAAGGGGTTGGATAAACTCGAGTGGCCGGCTGCACGGAGGCAGGGCACTCGTGAGGGACGGAAGAGGAAAATTGCTCTCTTTTTGAGAATGTTTGTGTTTTATTTTTTCCGCTATCACAGCGGACAGTTGCATGGTCGCTTGTACGGACCCTGTAGCAACAGACACAATTCCCTCTGCACCCGGAAAAGAACGGGGGTGCCAAGAAGTTTCCCATGAGAGGCCTTTTGGTGGGCGGTCCGGCCGTGGCGGGACTCGACCCTCTCCTCTTCCTGTCCTGCAGATCAGGAGGACGCCGGGCGCACAGGGTCCAACGCTATCTTGAGTCGGGGGCCCTGGCGTGTCGGAGGGGGGTGGCGTCTGGCTGAGTGTGAACGCCCTCGCGGCTGCTGAGTTCTAGCAGGCTGAGGGGCGTAAACGGCAGGTGCAGGTTTCGCAGACTGCTGAGTCGGCGCAGTCCTGGGGCGACTCTGAGCAGCTGCTGGGCTGGAGCGCTTGGGCAGGAAGTGTCGCATAGCCTGTGACGCCTTCTGTGCTTCTGTGAAGCGCTCAGCGAATCCTTTCACCGCAGGTCCAAAGAGGCCGCTGGGGGAAATTGGAGCATCAAGGAAGGAGACCCTGTCCGCATCCTTGATCTCCGTCAGCGTGAGCCACAGGTGGCGCTCGAGCACTACCAGGCTGGCCATAGACCTTCCTATGGCTTGGGCGGTAGACTTGGTGGCTCGCAAAGCTAGGTCTGTTGCGCTTCTCAGCTCCCTGAGAGTCGCAGGATCAGGCTCAGACTCGTCTATGGCAGAGAGGAGCTTGGCCTGATAGACCTGTAGAACCGCCATAGAGTGGAGCGCCGAAGCCGCCTGTCCAGCTGAAGCGTAGGAGCGTCCAGCGAGCGCTGAAGTGGTCCTGCATGGCTTGGACGGGTGACTGGCTTTCGCCTTCCAGCCGATGGCAGTGGGTGGGCAGAGATGTGCAGCCACTGACTCATCCAGTTGAGGCATCCTCTCATATCCCTTTTCTTCAGCGCCATCAACCGTAGTGAGGGCAGATGAAGCGGAAGTACGGAGGCGGGCAGAGTAAGGAGAGCGCCAAGATCTCGTGAGCTCGTCATGTACTTCAGGGAAGAACGGCGATGGTCGTTGTTGAGGGGCCTGACGGCGCCCCGGCAGAAACCACTCATCCAGACGGCTGCGAGAGGGCTCCTCTGGTGGAGACCACTCCAAACCCAGCTCTTCAACCGCTTTGGAGAGGACACGGAAAAGTTCGGCATCCATCCCGGCTTTGGCGGCGCTGGGCGCGGGCAAACCTGAGGGGGCGGGGTCAGTCACTGAGCCCCACAGCTCCTCAGCATCTGAAGCTACCAGTGACATGCTGTCATCGGCCAGCTCATCATCACTTCCCCCAAACGAGACCAGATCGCTCACGCTTGCGGAGGGACGCTGGTCAGGTTGGATAAAAAGGACGGGAGAATTCTCTCTGTGTGGTGAAAACGAGGCACGCGGGATCTGAGCCGGCGTGAGCTCGCTTTCAACCAGGCGCTGAAAACCTCTGCCCCGCTGTTTTTTCCTCACAGGTCCCTGAGAGGAAGAAAACGGGAGGGCGCGAGGGGCGGGATCGCTCTCTGAAAAGAAAGCGATGCGCGTGCGCAGAGAGGCGAGACTGATGCTCTCGCAGTGAGAGCAATCAGAACCAGCGAGCGCGGCATCCGCATGGGCTTTCCCCAGGCAGGAAACACACTCGCTGTGACCGTCATCGGCGTGCAGGTCTCCCCTGCACGAGCCGCAGTAACGGCGCGGCATTAGAACGCCGATTTGCTCTTTTAGAAAACTTACGTGATCGCCGGATAGCGGCAGCGAACGGGACCGGAACTGCTGCGATGCTGGGGCGCGTTGAAGGCGGATCAGCCGAGCAGATCGAGGTCGCTGGGTCCTACTGCGAGGTGTGTCAACGGCGAGTAGGCTTCTCTGGATCAGCGTAGACGAAGTCGTCGTCGCTGAAGGAGAAAAAATCTGAGGATCCTATGGCGAAACGACCGCTTATATAGCCAGATGCCCCGCCCGTTTCGGCGGGAATATTGCCGCGTATCGTCGCCATAGGTTCGTGCAGCTCCGCTGCCGACCCATTGGTTCGTTTTTCTACACCTGCACGAACCAATAGTCGTGCAGTTTCACTGCGTGATTAAATAAGACTTCAGTTCAGGAGAAAAAAGGCATTTTCCCATATGCGTCTTTACAAGACGCAGTACGAGTGGAGTATCGATAGGGAACTACAGCAAGACCTGATTGGCATATCAAAAATTCAGAGTGGGGCATTCAGGGAGAAAATAACAGCTTTTCAATGACTAAAACATAGAACAAGGTAAAACTCTCAGGCTTAAAATCACAGAGTAGGACTAGACTGGTCTGTGAAACACAGATACATATGTTTAACAAGGTAATTCGAAAACATTTACTCTACAACACCAAACCATCTCATGTAAAAAAAATCAAAAATCAAAATAAATACATACATACATGTCCTGAGGCAATGATTTAACTTGATAGTGCACACACACACACACACACACACACACACACACACACACACAGTGGACTGAAGTGACTAAATACATGGAGTCACATAGGAAGTGTAGCAGTATGATGTATATACAAACAAAAAATACTATGGAAGTGAATGGCTACCATCAACTGTTTGCTTCCAACATTCTTGTAAATATCTCCTTGAGGGTGAGTAAATGATGACAGAATTTTTTTTTTTTTGGTGAACTACCTCTTTAAGTAGATGTATGTGTCACGTTTTATGTGAATTTCTTTTATATCTGATTAATAAATATTATGTTATTAATATTGCTGTCAACCGATTAATCTAGGGATGTTGTGAGTGACATGCTCGAAAATGTAAGCATGCACAACATTAAATCAACTATGATATTTTGTAGATGATAAATATAGCACACCCCTAATACAGCATTTGGTCTGTTTATGATTGAAACATGAGGGTGGACTCAAGGGTATGTGTCCAAATGCACATGATACAGACGCACTTGACTCAAAAATGACTGAATATGCAAATCTCTATTTGCAACTCTGTGCATTATTGCTTATGTGCAGGCATATTGTGGAAAATATGGCCATAATACCCACCCCTTATGGAAATATTTCTCAGCTCACCGTTTAATTTAAAAAAACGCTGCTCAGAATATCAAAAAAAATCAGTGCTCTGGCTCTCTGGGGAAGTCTTCCTGCAACAGACTATTAAGTAAATTGAGAAAGCGGCAGAGGTAGCAGCTTTTGACCACACTGTGACAGGGGTTAATAACAAATCCTTGCCTGTCTGCTGGAGCTAAACTGATATGAACACAGAGGGCTATAAAGCTATGGTGAACTCTGGGGTTTTACAGCACTCTGAATGCTATTAGATTCTTGGAACGGCATCAACTTTCAGACAAATAATCAATTCTTCATCCTCAGTGGGACAGACAGCTTTCATCACAATGCCAACAGAAGCCATTGTTCAATCTCCTGCATGTGCTGCTAAAAGCATCTGAAAACATGTAAAGCTGTGACCGGCAAGTGTGGCCTTCATAAAGCGTCACCTGTCTGACAGCAGGAGGTGAAGAAAACAGCCCTGCAACGTTAATAAGCCCAGTAACATAAGCATTAACTACTCAATAAACCATGTCTGCTTGTTTGCTCTTTATGAGGTAAATACAGTATGATAAAAGAGGGGAATCTCCCTGCTGAAGAAAACGCTTTGTTTCAAGGTGACCTTGTAGTTAAGTCAAACAACAGTAGAGTCGGTCACATGCTGTTTTTCATGTGTTTTTAACTGACCTACAGCACTTTAACTTCCACTCCCAACGCTCAGAGGCTCTTTCTTTACTGAGGTCACTCTCATAGATCTCAATGAAACGATGAGCCCAGTTTACCGCTATTAACATTCCTCGCAGGTAATACGATCACAAGTATTCAGCCCTTGCCACGGAACACGCTTAGTGAAAGAGATAGTTCACTCATTCTCCAATGTTGTCATTTAAAGACTTTAGTTCATCTTCAGAACACAAAGAAAGATATATTCAATATTCGCTCATCATTTTTGTCTATTCACACAACCAAAACGTTCATGCATGTACAAAAAGACATTCTGAAAGTAATCCATATGAAACTAATGATGCAGTACAACACAATCGCTTTGTATGATGAACAGATTTAATCTAGGCTTTTGTTCATGTTTTGAAGCAAATTTGCAGTGTTGCTCAATAAGATGACCAAGAGCAGCCAAAAGCAATTTGAGGAATAAATTGAAGCAATTGACTGAACCCATCAGTAAAGTGTGCCGTACACAATATTATAATAGCTGTGTTGTTTATAGTTTCAAAGTCATTACAGATAATAATTCACAACCAGACTTTGGAAAAAGTTGCAAAGAAACAAAAACTCTTTTTCATATTATCGCATCCTACATGTTGCTGTATTATAGTGTTTTTTTTTAATTGTTTTTAATCAATTGTATTGTTCATCTACCTCACATTTTCCATGGTTGCAAATCTGTTTTAGCCAAATTTATGAGGTTGCTGTTTCAGAGCTGAGTCAGGCTGCAAAATTTTAAATGGGAAGTTTAATCATTCAACCAATTTTAACACGAATAAGCTGAAAGCGGCAATAATGTATGTGGCTGTTAAGTATGAGGAAGTGCTCATAAAATGTTACAGATGTGGCAGTTACAAACGTTTAATATGAAATCATATTAGACATTAAATGTGAGAATCACAGGCAGTGGGTTTTAACAATGGGTCTGCTAGATAGCTCACTTAGCTTATTCATGACAATGGTATATCTTTAATTACAGCAGACGATAATGATTAAAATAAGCCCAAAAACAACAAAACAATTAATAACAATAACCAACAACACAGAGCATTGTGACATGATAACTGAAGACAGTCCTGGTCACACACACTGTGTGCATGCTTGAGAAAGAGAAACGCTGCACGTAATCAGAGATTTTCTGATGAACACAAATATACCAGGACTGACGATATCAGCAGAAAAATCATTATCACCACAATGATAACTAAATAATATACAAGCAGTGTGATACACTGTTAGCATGTTCTTTTCATGAGAAGTTAAAGTTATTCTTCATTTTCAATGTGAATGTCAGTTCTGTAATGTTGGAACTGCTCGGGTTGTTTAACCGATTATGAAATCACAACTAAACCTAATAAGCAACTAAACACTCCTTAATTTAATAATTCATATGATAAAAAAACTATAATTATTTAAAACAATGCAAAAACAGCCTTCAGCTAAGAAAACTGGTTCAAGCTATTGAAGTAATTATTCAAGTTAAATAATAAAGAACAAAATCATGTCAATATTTTTTGAGTCATTAATTTTAACAATATGCTGCTGATCTATAACATGCACGACTTTTGCTATTTTGACACCTCTTTTGTCCTGTCAGTTTACAATCAGGTTAAGACATAAACAACATGCAGTATATGCGGTAATATACAGTATACACAGTAATACCGCAACAATTGGGCATTTTTAACAAGTAGAGTATTTGTTATTGAAGAGGACTCAAGCAGCTTTCTGCAGCATGCAATCACTCGAATCAAGGCAAACAGCCTGTGCACAAGTATGGTAGTCCAAGAGTCAGAAAGATGCCATCTGTCAGACAATCAATGGCACTTTTGATATTCACACTTTGAGTGTTAGGTCTACCCAGAGCAAAACAGAAAATATCACCAAGGCACAGATACATTTCAAAATCTTGGCATAACTAAAGTTACTGCATTTAAAATCCTGACAGATGACATTTAATCTTTTTTGCATTAAAGCACGCAGATGAAAACAGTCAGAAATAAGAGGTTATACCAGTAAACGGCACCTGAGCACTGGGTGGACGGGAATAATGGACAGGAATGGCACCAGAGCCTGCTGAACAGGAACAGGAGGGGTGCTCTGAGTCTATACCACTCCCTCTATTCCTCCAGCATTACAGTTCCCTAAAATCAACTCATTGTGAGCACAGATGTCATCAGAGTGGGAACAGAGTACGCCACTCCTAACGTCTTCTGAAGTCACCAAACCTGTACAGCGTCCCTTTTCACATTAGAACTGGCAATGTACAGAAAGATTTGTGGTTTGTCAATGTCATCAACTTCAAAATCAAGTACTTCATGTTCCAAACAGCAGCAGATCTGAAGTGAGCACTGTAAAAACACACCAGTTACACCCCACTTGTGACTTTTTTTAAACTTATGTTTCTATAAAAAGTTGCTAACAAGTTGCTAAATGGGAATACAGGTGCTGTAGGAGACATTAAACTTCATCACGCTGAACAGTTTATAAATTTACAGTATTTTCCAGTTGTAGAATAACCAATGAATAGTTTCCTGCATTTTATATTGTTGTAATTATCAACAATGTTTTTTTGCTTTGCCCTGAAATGCGACACGTCTTCGGAGGGAAGATGCTCATTTTATCGCTTTAATTTACGTATTAATTTAGCAGGCGCTTTTATCCAAAGCGACTTACAATTGAGGAATACAATAAGTGATACATTATAAAGAGGCAAACAGTCACAGGAAGTGCTTGTCATACAACATTTCAGGCATTGTTCAGAGCAAAATTAGCAAGACAGGTAGAGGTTAAGGAAAGAGAGCAAATGTCTTTTTTTTATGAAGAAGAAGCAGAAGTCAAGTGAAGACGGAAGAGAAGAGTTTTCAGTTGTTGCTTGAAAATTGTCAGGGACTCAGCATTCTGGATAGGGGAGGGAAGTTCATTCCACCAGCCAGGAACGGTGAATGAAAACGTTCTGGAAAGTGATTTTGTGCCTCTCTGTGATGGCACCACGAAGCGCAGATCTCAGACTTCTGGAGGGGATGTAGATTTGTAATAGTGAGTGGAAGTAGGCGGGGCTTCTGGAAGGGATGTAGATTCGTAATAGTGAGTGGAAGTAGGCGGGGCTTCTGGAAGGGATGTATATTCGTAATAGTGAGTGAAAGTAGGCGGGGCTTCTGGAGGGGATGTATATTCGTAATAGTGAGTGGAAGTAGGCGGGGCTTCTGGAGGGGATGTAGATTCGTAATAGTGAGTGGAAGTAGGCGGGGCTTCTGGAGGGGATGTAGATTCGTAATAGTGAGTGGAAGTAGGTGGGTGCTGAGCCTGTGGTTGTTCTATATGCAAGCATCAGTGTCTTGAACTGGATGCGAGCTGCAACTGGTAGCCAGTGCAAGGAGATAAAGAGAGGTGTAACATGGGCTCTTTTGGGTTCGCTGAAGACCAGTCGTGCCGCTGCATTCTGAGTCATTTGTTATGGTTTGATTGTTCATGATGGAAGTCCAGCTAGAAGAGCATTGCAGTAGTCCAGTTTTAAATGACAAGGGCCTGGACAAGAAGTTGTGCAGCATGCTCTGTCAGAAAGGGCCTGATCTTTCTGATGTTGTGTAGTGCAAACCTGCAAGATCGAGCAGTCTTTGCAATGTGCTCTTTGAAGGTCAGCTGGCCATCGAAGATTACACCAAGATTTCTGACTGAAGCTGATGGGGTAATTGTTGATGAACCTAACTGAATCGTGAAGTCATGCTGTAGAGTTGGAGTTGCAGGGAAGACAAGAAGCTCAGTCTTTGCCAGGTTGCGCTGTAGGTGATGTTCTTTCATCCATGCCGAGATGTCTGCCAAGCAGCCTGAGATCCGTGCAGCTACCGTTGGATCGTCTGGTCGAAATGAGAGATAGAGCTGTGTGTCATCAGCGTAGAAATGGTAGGAGAAGCCATGTGCCTGTATGATGGGAGGCAGTGATGTAGTGTATGTGGAGAAGAGGAGGGGTCCAAGAACCGATCCCTGGGGAACCCCAGTGACCAATTGATGTGCTTTGGATACCTTCCCTCCCCAGGCCACCCTGAAAGACCAACCAGTGAGATAGGATTCAAACCAGCGAAGTGGAATCCCGTCACGTTAAAATGTTATGTTTACGGCCACATGAAGCTGTTAAAGCATATACATAGAGAATTTCCTAGAAGAAAGGATACAATTATATTTTGTGTAACCACCCTTACAAAATGAGAGCTTAAGTGTGGTGCTTTGTTCACTAAAATGAGTTTAATCTTACATATCCAAAAACTCGCTCACTCTGCTGTTATTTAAAAGATTAAATACGTGGGGATACGGTTTTAATAGAGATTGACCGATATATAGTTTTCCGATATTTAAGATTTTTACCATTATTCGGATATCGGTTTTGTAATATCGGATTCACCGATAAATGCTGCCATCTTGTGGTTTTCTTGAGAATTGTGCGCAGGATCGTCATTGCAGCGCGTCTGAGGGGAGACGAGACAACAACAACGCTGGCGTGCACAGGTACTTGATTTGCTGTAGTTAGTAAACGTTATTTAACATAACAGCCATTAATGCACAAATTGGATGTATTAAATAAATGCCTGATATGCAGTTTATGCAGCTTGGCTCTAAGAAATAGAGACGAACTCACGGAGTCACATAAAATAATCCATCACTCTTTCCCAATAAAGACGTAACTTTACGTAACTAAAGACGGCTCCAGCACGGCCACCGCAAGTAACTTTTAACAAGATTCACTCGTTTGAAACATGCTAAACTATATTAACATTTACTATATACCCATTATTTCACCAATACACATCTAAATAAATACATCTCTATCATAATTAATTATTTATTAACTCCGCAAGCGATCGCAGTTTGATTAGGAGAGTGGGTTCGGTTTCAACGGGGGACAGTTGCAACGTGACTTATTTCTTCAATCAGGAATGATTGATATTCATACTGCACAAATCAGCCCCCATCCTTCCTGGATGAAATAAGGCACGTGAACATTCCTTAGACAAAAAAACATATTTTTCTGTTTATATATTTAATATTTTTATATTTATATCTGTTTCTTTTTTCTTAGCTTCTAATAGGCATAGCTAACGTTTGTCAAAGATATTGTGTCAAGCCATTATACCAAGTTTTATCACGGCTGTCAAGATAAGGACAGTTGCAACATGTTGCTTCAACCGTCCCAACATGCTGTCCCTTATCACAACATTGATACACTTGGTTAACTGCTAGTTGATCAAACTAGTTCTTAAGAAAGTGACTAAGTTCATGCAACTGGCCTTAGTTCAGTAACCTTTCACAGATGCTAACAGCATTTAGTGTCTGATTCTGATTAAACTAATATTTTGTAGTTCAAATGTATTGAAATAATTAACCAAGACTGTTACTTGATTTTTCCCCATTTACTATTCTTTGTTTTTAGTTAATTTAACTTATTAAAGACCATGTCTATGCATAAATAAAATAAATAAACTGCTAAATGATATTTAAGAATGGTTTTAATTAAATTTTAATGAATGTTGCAACTGCCCCTGTGGACTGTTGCAACCGTCCCCATTTGTGGACTTTAAAATTGCATTAAAATTCTTGCTTTTTAATGCAAATAGTCTCTGAAAAACTAAACTACTCACCGGGCAAGTCATCCATTATGCATGTTTGGGAAGCTCTGGATGTGATATGTGATATGACAGCGGGTTCCAGTTCCTGCCAATATCCAGCAACTTCGCATTGCCATTAAAAAGGAGTGGACCAACATTCCACAGGCCACAATCAACAACCTGATCAACTCTATGCGAAGGAGATGTGTTGCACTGCGTGAGGCAAATTGTGGTCACACCAGATACTGACTGGTTTTCAGACCCCCCCCCCCCCCCACCCCAATACAGTAAAACGGCACATTTTAGAGTGGTCTTTTATTGTTGCCAGCATAAGGCACACCTGTGCAATAATCATGCTGTCTAATCAGCATCTTGATATGCCACACCTGTGAGGTGGATGGATTATCTCGTTCACTAACACAGATTTACACAGATTTGTGAAATATTTGAGAGAAGTAGGCCTTTTGTGTACTTGAAAAAGTCTTAGATCTTTGAGTTTAGCTCATTAAAATGGGGGCAAAAACAAAAGTGTTGCATTTATAATTTTGTTCAGTATATATATATATATATATTAGAGGTGGGCATAGATTAATTTTTTTAATCTAGATTAATTTTGGAATTAATCTAGATTAATCTAGATTAAAATGGCTCATTTGAATTCTGCCGAAGGCATTCAGAATATGTGTGCTACCCAAATAATGACTAAAAGTAAGTCTTTGAGAACGGGTTTCTCAAGCCAGGTGGCGCATTAGACCAGGGGCTCATCTCCTGTTTCCAAAATGCATCACAAACTTTAATCTCTTCCCGTCCCAATCCCACGAAAAAACTGGAGGAAAATCCCGTTCCACTCCCGGAAGAATGACTCCCATTCCCTCCCACTCCCGTGTTGTTGTTTTTTTTTGTTTTTTTGCCGATAACTGTCAATTACAGTAAAAATATAGTACAGATCACAGCGTGCCCACCTTATTAGTTGAATAAAAACCCAAAATGTCGTTTTTTGTTATTATATTGAACTGAAAGCCATTTTATGCAGTGTTGCACAGATTAAATTTCATGTAAATCATCCATGCTAACACACACGTCTTCTATTTTTATTTTTTAGACATTTCACTCTCTATAGATATATTTTTCAAAGACGGAGTTTCTCGCTCAAGTTCACATGAGACCTAAAGCGCATCCTGTTTGCTTAAAAGCGCAACGTTTCGTTGTTATTCTGAGTGCACACAAATAAACGTAGAGTCTTTACAGATTCGAAAGATGTATTAGGCTACTTTTATCTGTATGACCAAGAATGACGGAGATTTTAAGAGCAAGTGAGCGCACCGGAGCCTGTCCTGCAGCAAACGCGCTTCCACACAAACACTTCAATAGCGCACATTTCTCTAGGTTAACATCATATTGAGCGGCCATGTAAAGTTGCTACTACATACATCTTTCAGATGAAAAGCCATATTTGAGGTTGATGAATGCATAGCTTGCGTAGTATAGACCCAGCTCCCAACCCAACTTTGAGAATAGATTAACGGCGATATTTTTTTTATCGCCGATAAGAGTCTCGCGTTAACGCAGCACGTTAACGCCGATAACGGCCCACCACTAATATATATATATATATATATATATATAATTATTATAATTTTTTACATTATAAATAAATATGTTTTAATATACATGCTGCTAACTTGGATATTTCAAGATACGCACGATTTCAATTCTCCTGACAGTTCGGCAATATGGCACGAGCAAGAGTGCTGTTTTTGTTTCGTTTCTGTGTTCGAATCCGAATCGTTGGCTTGGGTGAATCACTGATTCACTAAACCATTCATAAAAACAGTCATTTGATTTGCTCCTGAAGGATTCAGCCGTTTTGAAAGAATCGTTTGAATGACAGCGATTCAATAACGAAATGCTGCCACCTGTTGGCCTTTTATTCCCAGTTTCTTATCTAAAAGCATCCATATACATTATTTTCCAACATATTTCTACATTCAGAATTTTGTATTTAAAACATTAATCTCATAAAAAATGTATGCAATTATAAAAGCAGTCTAAATGTACAAATGACACATCTAAATGTCACTTCATGCAGCTTCTGTGCAGTGCTAAGATGAGTTTTGTTTACATCATTTCAGGGAAAACAATAGACCGTCATAAGTATTAAAAGAAAAATCTGGTCTGTTTTAATTTATTTAGGAATTTATTAATTTTGTAGAATTTTATTTTAAATTCATAATACTGCATTGTATCGTGATACTACTTGGTATCTTGGTATTTTGATGGAATATAATTGAACCATTTTCACAATTTATATCTGTATTTTCCATAAAAGTGGTCACAGAACTGCTAAGGCATTTTATAAATAAGATGTTTTTGCTGTATTTTTATGTTTCCATCATAAGTTTCAGATTTGTCTGTCCATCAGCAACACATTGCCACAAACCTAACTGTAGTTAGTCACTACATGTCAGTTCTCTTCCCATCTGGACTTCATACCAACAGTCTAAGTCTGGCTTTTCAAGACAAAAAATATATAATTGCATTCATTTTTGAATGCAAAGCTGTCAGAATTTCTGTAAAAGACAACATTATAAATAGAAAATAATACTCAGAACATGCTTCGTAGAGACATTTAAAGCCTTGAGACTGACGGATGGATTTCTATGCAGCTCTGTCCTTAACCAAATCCAAGGTTTGCAGGAACGTCTAATAGGATGAAGGCCAGACGATGATTTGCATCATTCAAACCTACATGTAAATGCAGGACTCATGGAAATAGATTAAAATAGCTTCCTGGTAACTTTGCACAGGGAAACATGTGATCAGCTATCCTTAAATAACTGAATTCCTATTTTTTTCCATGAATATTTCAAATTAAATTATGATATGCCAATTAAATAAATTAATGACATGTATTAATAAAAACACCTAGACAAAAAGTGCAAATTGGCTGGTCTAGCCTAAAAAAACAGTCTTTTTGTCACGCTATTTGAGTATAAAGCCCAAAGTTTACTTTAGATTTTTACGTGTACGATAGTGTATGCGTACAGTCGAACACACAACCTTTGTACTATTAAATAATAAAAGGTCTTTAAATTCAATACATTTACAGTGTCCCTGAAATATACTTGCAATAGGTCCACTTCAGCACAATCAAATATATACTTCAGTATACGTTTAGTTGGACTTACTTCTGCACAATTAAAGAGCATTAAGTACAAAATTAAGCAGACGTTGAGTATACCAGTTTAGTATACCAAAAGTACAATTGCAGGGCATGTTTATGAAGTACATAATAAGTAAATGTTTTTGCAATATACATGGTATGAAATAAATGCATTTCAAATACATTTTAGTCTATTTATTTTTCATTAGGGCCTATCTGGAAAAACAGCACAATGTAAGCATGTGTAATAAAATGCACCCATGCACTAGACCCAAAATCTCCATCACCTGTTTTCAGATGAAGTGGCAGTTAATAAACAGAGCCGTAGTTCACTGACATGCTAGGCAATTTCACGTTCATAATCGAATGGGATTCATCTGTAACTATGTACGCGATATCGCGTAGCTTGTCAATGAACTACGGCTCTGTGTATTAACTGCCGCTCCATTGTAAAGCAGGTGATGGAGATTTAGTGCCAATCACGGAACCGGCTTTACTGAAGAGATGCGCATGAGAATCACATTCGATTAATTGCACAGCCCTAGCCAGTGTAGTGGGTCATCCTGTAACCTGGACTGAGTGTGGCGTTGACTGTTGTCCTGTCACTGTGATAGTGGGGGTTGGTGGAGGGAGTAAAGACAGGCTGTGTGTGATCAGGTGCTGCTTTAATTACTAAACTCAACCACGCATGACCAGTGAATGCACACACAGCAGCTCTATAGCTGTACACTCACAACACGGCTACTGCTGAAAACATAACTTCACGGCAACATAGCAAAAACTATTGGAACTATTTAACACTTTAACTGTGAAAATAATCAAATGAAGTAGGCTATTAGTTAATTATTAATGCTAATAAAAAAGTAAACATTATAACATTGGCATGTAGCCCGTTAGTTTGCATACCCTAGTGAAGGTAACCCTGGAGTAACTTTACCCACTCACAAGGTGCATGGAAACCTTATGAAAACAAAGAAAAATCCAGCAACACTTGTGGTGAAGAGAACTTATAACTAGTCTTAATGCACGGATCTGTTTTGACATATGTACACGTTTTTTCATCCCTTCCATTGCTATGCTTATCAACGTTAACAATCATAATTTCAGATTCAATCTTGCATTTAAATATTTAATAATACTGTAAATTAACGCATTAATGCATGTGATTATTATTCAGTATTTAACCCAATTAACGCAGGGGCAGAGCAAAGGTTGGCCAGCTGACTCACAACTGCTGCTTCTGTCTCTTTTTTTCACATGTCTGATTGTGGTCTAGTAAACAGTAGTTGACAATTTACAAAAAAATAAACCCCGATTAGCTCAACATTTTAAAAATAAAAATGTAGCTGTCAGACAGTTTTGATATTAACCATAACCAAACATATGGTAGTCCACATAATCCATGCACTTACTTATTTTTAAATTACAAATGTTGACACTTTTGATCATTATTTTTAACTATGGGTGCAGAAATGACTAATTTTATTTAACTTAAGCTAATATTTAGACCGGTTCATGATCCATAAAACTACATCATTGCAATGCAAACATTCTTTTTATTGGAACCAGCAATTTGGCCAATGGCTATAAAACAACAGCTCCTTTAATAGGCAAAAGGACCCTGGTGAAGGTTCTGTCAAGGCAGATCTGCCTGTATGTGTATTAAAAAATACAATCAATCAAATAACAATACAGATGATAAAACAGAAAATTAAGACACATTTTTATAAAGTCAGGCCACTAATGGTGCTTCTCTGTAGCTCCATCACTCATCCTATTTCCTGTCCACACAGGAAGCAGCCAGTGAGAGGAAATTCATCCTTTTAGGAAAACACTGAATGTCACACAGCAGCCAGGAGATCCTAATAACAGCTGGTGGCAAAGTAGACCAGTTTTATCTAGCTCTTAATAATACATGACTACGAAACACACAGGAAGCAGCAAACAGCATCCTCTGGCCTGTGACCTCAGCTCACCTGTCCTGACACTTGACCAGAAATGAGTCAGCAGGAAAAACACTGACAAACTGTACAAAGACTGAACTCTGTGAGACTGCTTTAAAATGTACTAAGAAAAAACTGAAACAGCCTGCAGTAATAAATGAATACATTAATTAAAATAAAATCCAGATGCTCAGTACATTTGATCATAGAAACTGACACACATCAAATTAACACTAATCACATAAAGGGCTCACATGCACTGAGAGAAAACAGCTCATCATTACAGGTAAATCATGTATACAAGTCAATATAATGTAAAACAAACCAGCACACATATCAGTGATTATTGTTGTATAGTCACACATATGTTGGTGTGTCAGGTCTGCTGTTGTTTAGGTTTCTTATATATATCAGGTCAAATCAGGTTTGTTGTGTATACATTCTGTGTATTCACAACCATGTAAAGGTGTTATGTCTATTGTTTATATATTTGGTCCGTCTGTTGTTTATGAACTGCATTTATATTCACAGACATAACAGTGTCATGCCTATTGTTTGTGTCAGGTCGGTTATTATACACTAGTATATCTATATATATATATGGGTGTCATGTCTAATATGTGAAAGTTAATATTGAAAAAATAAACAACAGACATGTTATTTGTTAATATATTTGATATAACGTTATTTACATATAATAATAAATAGCAGGCAGTAAGGTCTGTTGCTTATATAACGTAGTCCGTATATATCGTCTAACGTATATATTTAATCACACGCATATCAGTGTGTCATGTCTTCTGTTTATATATTTGTGTACATATATTGCCACATAACAGGCTGTCAGGTCTGTTGTTGATGTAGCACGATAAGCTAGCTAACGCTAATCATTCAAACCATTCATTATCGATCACAAATGGAGGAACGCGCACATTACAGCCCTGTTTCACATTCAAACGGCCATTTGAACATCTCTGTGGCATTTAAACCCCCGAAACAGCTGATTTTATAAGCATAGGCTCACGCTGTGGGGAATATGTCTGTGAATGTTTCAGTCCTGTCAGAGTCCCACTCACCTAACAGCGCGCGCAGATGCTTCAGACGCGTGAAAACATCCTTCTTTGGGTCCAGAACTTTCTGTGTAGATTTCTTGACGTCTCCATAACCCCTTCGAGTGAACATTCCGCTATAAAAGGCGATTCTGTAGCCGCTTTTACCTTCCTTTCACCATTCAGACCTGTGTGCCTCTTGTGTGTATGTGTGAAGAACAGCAACTGCCTGACTGACCGACGGACGGCAGGGCGCCAGATCCTCTGAAGAAAATCCCCCGAGCGTGAGGAGGCCGACGAGCCAGGGTTAGACTGCTGACATATTCTGCTCTCGCCTGATTACACTGATATTGACTAACCTCAAAACTCACACACAAAAGAAAAAAACGTATTAAACACATTTTTATTAAACTATTTTCAGGCGAATTCGTGCAGTCAGATGGCCATGTCTTGATAAAGAAATAGACGGAAAAATAACACATCTTATCCGCATTCAGAAGGTCATTATGTACAGTAATACATCAGAATACATCCTTAGGCTACATTGACATCCATTGACAACACACATAGTGTTTGTAAAATATGGCAACACGTACTGCCTTTGTGGGTGTGTAAATACGGAAGCACACCGACAGATACACCAATTCATATTTATATCATTAGCATTAGTATTAGCATTATAATTATTATTTAAAAAAATGTCCTTTAACACTTTGAATTTAAGCAATCAAACATTTGCCTCGTTTCATAAAATTAGCAAGAAAATGTAGCTTGGTATTAATATGACCTAATATTATGAGCTACTCTATTGCTGTTGTTTAGTGTGTATTTCAGTGTACAAGCGATGAGTGCATCCCGTGCGTCATGACGTAACCCCGGGCTTCAGATGTATCAGGTGCACCGGCAGTGATAGATTATACTGGCGCGCCACCTGGTGTTTGATCTTGACATTGCCTGCTGATATTACTGCGCACAGTGACGTGCTTTAGTAACACTAAACAGTAACACACAGTAACACTTTAAACAGATGCTTTACTCATGATGCTAACGGCGTCCTGTAAAAAGACCTAAGTAGAAGTTTGTACAAGACAAATAAATCATTTCTATATGTTGATTAGCAGACTGTATAGATGGGTGTATAAGTTCAGCTCATTAAAAATGAAAGGGCAAAAGAGAATGTCATATTCCATATTTGTGTTTTTATTTATCCTAAAGCCAGATTTATTTATTTTTTTAAGAGCCAGACCCGATGGAGTGTTGTTTCTGGTATTTCTATTATTGATGTAATAATTAATACAACTCGTGGAATTATCATTTAATAGTCCCATTACAGTTTTTCTCGATTGCTAACACACAATTCATTAAATAATTCAACATTTTCTCACAACTATGAACACAATCTCAAAATTATGCAAATGTAAAACTTCCAGGTCAAAGTCAAACATTTAGTCAAAAACATGTTATCTTTTGTGAGAATCTAATCTTTGGCCTCAGATTACACACAAACCTGTCAAATACACAGAATATTGTCTTTACTAGAGAACACTAGTGAGATCAGCTCAAAACACTGTTACAAAAAACCTGCTTTTGGGAAACAGGAGACATCTTGCTAGTCAATGTCTGTTACAGTCTGCAGCATAAATAGATACAGTACAATTCACCAATACATTTAAAGAAAAGTTTACTTTCATTACACTAATGTAAAGTGATCTTACATTAGATTAAAAGCACTAGAAGAGAAAAGTACAAAAACCAAATACAGTAAACACACATCTTGTCAGTTACTCTACAGCAATAAATAAATCAATAATCAAATATAGCATCCTCTGCCAATATCCTTACGTGTTAAACTATAGCAGTGTCCCAGTCTTCTGATGAAAGATGTTTCCTCCCCTAGACAGTCGACTCTCAGTTCTGCACAAATACATGTAAGAAGTACTCCGCTACCAATTAATTCAACAGTTACGAGTTTGATGGAGTGTGCTACAGTATTTACAGTACAAAGAATAGTGAAATTTCTCTCATCTGAAGTACTGTAAATGTAATGTGTAAGAAGTGTAAAAATACTGTAGATGAGCCTGCAGGCAGCTTTCCTTATGCTCATTCCATGCACAAGAACACTGTAGTGCTTTTTATTTCATCAGTAACAAATGACCTCGCCGCCTTCATTTTTCTTTTCTCCTCCTATTCCTCTTTGTCTCCCACGACCAGGATTCATTTTCCAAAACACACAATCACTTGTGCTCCTGTTCATATCATCCTGAGATTCTGACTGGTGTGTCATCAGTTTTGCTACTTAATATTCACACATGGATAAATGTGCGCCATTTGTGTTCATTTTGTGGTTCTTGAGGTAGTTATATTGTGTGTTTGTGTTTTCTGAATTATAACATGGTCAAACCTGTGCAAAACGATGTCGTTCTTGTGTAGATTGGAGCGTGTGTGAAAGCAGGTGAAATGTGTCTTTGATTCGAGAACTGTATGAATGGTTTGGAAAATTGTGGCAAATGAATCAGTCGTAGTGTGTTAGCAATCGAGAAAAACTGTAATGACATTTTAAATGTCTTCATTTTCCATCATAACTTGTACCAGTCAAAGGTTTGGAATAATTATGATATTTTTTTTAATGTGTATTATATAAGTCTCATATAGGCTACTCACAAAGACTGCATTTATTTGAATAAAGATAAAGTAATTACAGTTTTTGCCCATTGCTTACACACTAAAACCGAATGCTTAGACCAAATACCTAAACTTCTTGTAGCATACCTTAAACACAGTGTAACCATAGCTTAAACACATTGTCAAATTTGCACTTTGTTTGCAATTCTATAACACACTTATTGCGAAACACTACACACGTTTCTTACATTAGACACTTTGTTCAAAAACGAAATCACCTGTTATCATTGAGAAAACCCTCTGTTCAACATGCAAAACTCATCTGGCAATTGTAGGCACTTACATACACACCTGAAAACACTTGCACAGAAAACAGAACACCAATCGGTCTGAGCCGTAGCACTACAAATAGGCCTCAGGTAAGCCATTCTGAGAACTGTGCAAGCATGGAGGCAATGAGAGTCAGAGTAAGAGGAGGACAAAGAGAGAGAGGAGTCGGACGTGGAAGAGGACCAGTGCGGAGACGTGTATCAGATGACATCAGGGCTACTCTGGTGGACCATGTGATAAATCATGGCCTGTCCATGAGGGAGGCTGGGCAAAGAGTCCACCCTAACCTCAGTCGCTACACAGTAGCATCGATAATAAGGACATCCCGACTGGAGAACAGGTGTATCTTCAAGTTTCTACTCCAGACTGTACCTACTGTATGTGTCACATGATTCTGTATCATACTAACTGTACTATACAAAAATGGCTAGTGCTGTGAAGTATATGTAAAAGGAGTACCATTGTGATGTTACAGTACTGTGTACAGTATGTAAAAAATAACCTAACCAATGACATCTTGTGGTGGCGTTTTCTAAAGAATGGTTGAACGACCTCCTGAAGATGGAAGGGAACGGCTCTTCACTCAACAACAAGAGCTTGCCATCATTGAAATGGTGCGAGAAAATAATGCAATCCGACTTCATGAGTTGCAACAACGCATAATTGCAAATATAAATGTATTCAACAATATCAACAGGGTCAGCATTTCTACACTAAGTCGCATCCTACAGAAACATAACTTCAGAATGAAGCAGCTGTACAGGGTGCCATTTGAGAGGAACAGTTTCAGGATCAAGGATCTGCACCATGATTATGTGCAGGTATGTGTCACTTTACTTTACATACTATATATTGTGATGTGAGAATGAGGGTTTATACTGCCACCTGCCTTGCCTGTAGCTTGTAGTTTTTGTCTATACTGACTCAACCCAGCCCATACTTGTGTGAAAATATAGACAGTTACTGTATGTGTTTTTCAGTAACACTATTCAATATTTTCTGTTACCGACAGTTCTGGATTTTGATGCCGGCGAACTGCCACATTAGTTCATCTATGTGGATGAGGCAGGCTTCAATCTGGCCAAAACCAGGCGTCGGGGCCTTAATGTAACTGGACAAAGGGCTGTTGTAAATGTCCCTGGGCAGCGTGGGGGAAATATCACCGTGTGTGCTGCAATTAGTGTCCAAGGAGTCCTGCATCACCATGCCACGCTAGGTCCCTACAATACAGGACAGATCATTGCATTTCTAGATGCACTACATGCAGTTGTGCAGGACAGACCACAGCAGTCCAGGTTTGTTGTCATCTGGGATAATGTTAGTTTCCTCCGGGCTGCTCTGGTCTGAGATTGGTTCAACAACCATAACCATTTCACACTTTTATACCTGCCCCCTTACAGACCCTTTCTAAATGCAATCGAGGAATTATTTTCAGCGTGACGGTGGAAAGTATATGATCGGCAACCACACGCCCGCATGACTCTTCTGCAAGCAATGGAAGAGGCACACAGAGATATTGAGGTGGGATCAATCCAAGGGTGGATTCGGCACACAAGGTGACATTTTCCCCGATGCCTAGCCCACGAGGACTGTGATGTTGACGAGGTCTTGTAGCCAGATCCGAATAGAAGGCGGAATTCATAAGCCACACACACACACACATGCACACACACACGCACACACACACACACACACACACACACACACACACACACACATGCACACCACACGCACACACACAAATGCGCACACACACACACACACATGCGCACACACACACGCACACACACACACACACGCGCGCGCGCACACACACAAAAAAGTATGTTTTTTTCCCCCAATACCAATTTATCCAGTAATTGTTTTGTTTTTTTACTTTTGTTTGTTGCTAAATTTGATGATTTGTGATTCTATTTGTCTTTATTTCTGTAAGAATGTTTGTTTTAAGTAAAAACTCTTGATTGATTACTGCAGAAATTCTACTTTTGAGTTTTACAGAAGAATGAGTCTGAGAAAATGACAATAAAAATAGAAACACAAAGACTGCAGTGTTTTATATAAAGCCCATCAGTGTGTTGCTGGTGATATGAAAGAGTAATTCAAACGGGGCTTGTGTGTATGGTTGTGTTGCAATAATTTCGTTTTTAGAAAGGAGTGTTAAGTTTTGATTGCAGTGTTTCATTTTGGCATAGATGTGAGTAGTTAATCTCCAAGTGCTATGTCTGATTGACTTGTGTGTAGAGTTTTGACATAATGAGTAAATTTCTGCAAAAATTGCAGGCTGTAGGCTATTTGATCCATATTTGAGCAATAAAGTAGGCTAATGTAAAATTGGAAATACATATATTGTATTGCCCCAGAATACATTTCAAACATATTTTAGTATATGAAAGTTGAAACTAAATATGCAATACATTTCAAAACATATTTAATTGATTTCACTGAGCTTGTTTGATGTCCTATAATCTGCATTAAAAAGACAGACAGCAGATGGCGTCTTTGAGCAGCCTGTGTGAAAAAAGATCATATTCAAGGCCTGTTTCAGTGTTTCCAAAATATGAGAGGGGAAGAAAAGAAAATAAGAAAAATTAATAAATAAACACTTACTTTTTTAGAACTGCAGATTAACAATTGCTGCCTGCTTTTGTGTTTTCATGTTCAGTCACAGATGTGTTTAACCTGTTTTATACCTGTTGCCAAAATACGTGAGCCTGTTTGTGTATTTTACATATTCATGCAATTAGCAGAAGTTTTTAACAATAACAACAACAATAAAGATAATTTAAAGAAAAAAAGAAGAAGAAACACAATTCGTTAAAGAGCCAACTTTACCAACGGCAGGTTTATTAGAGACAACTAGGTTAGGAAGAAGCTAGAGAAGATATATATATATATGTAATATTCACGTGAGCAACAGATCTTTGTAGAATTGCAGAATGCATTCAAATGAGTATCTGTGCATTTCTTCGTAACATAGGTTTGGTAAATGATTAAGATGACTTCCAGGATGTCTGAAAGATGAAGCCACAGGGTGGCGAGATGACTCCATGAACAAACCACGCTTCAGTTTGACTAAACACATTAACGAAGGCTTCAAAGCACTTGTCTCTACTAAATTCACATGAAGAGCTTGCAAATACTTGACTTCTCTCTTTGTGTGGTTGTGTTTTCTCCTTGATGGGAATCAAAGTGTCATTAAAAGTAAACTTATCCTATTAAGATTAAAGGAGAGAGCAGGCCGTATCATTCCTAAATATGTTCCGCTTGTAACACCATAAATGCATCTTCACACAGAATATCACTTCCATGAATAGCAACCGCAACACGCGATTCTTGTGTGGAGAAATAGCCTAAAGTAATGTGTGTCGTGATGCTGCTAGTCCTACACATTTATCTGTGGAATAACCCACAACAATAACCACTATAGCAGCGAGCGCGCTCTTATACAAACTATATTCATTATTCATCACTATAAAACATTATCTGGAGTTCTTCAGGACACTTACTAAGATAAAGCCAGTCAAAGCATATGGACACATTTAATAATAATAATACAATAATGTGCAATAGAAAACAATATCTGAGAAAACAAATGTAATTGCATATGATTTATGAACTTTTCAAGATAATCTTTCTTTCCTTCATATTTTGTCATGTGTCCGTTTGTCCTCCAGGGGGCGTTTTTAAGTAGGTTTCTTTTCTTAGAACAGGTGCTCTTACAAAGACATTTAAGTTGTGTTTCAGTTCCATACAGTCCTAACACTTTCAACATCTTGAAATTTTAACTATATAGTAATACAACAATAAATGTAAGTGTTCGTGATATTTACTTGTGTTGTACAATTTTAAAGAATGCACTTCTGTTTATTAGCATTATTAATTCAAGGGCAAAGTTCAACATATAGGAAGGCTACAAAATATAGTGTAAACTAAAACGACAATTCAAATAAAATATTTGAACGCATTAATTAGGAATGTGATTAAAAATTCAGTGTGCGCACTTATAAAACCATGCACACGATAATTTTTTTAAACTCTCCCGAAACACAAGATGTATCTGAGCAGATAATTTACTGTGAAATGAACCCGCATTAGAGGGGGGGGGGGGGGGGGGGGGGGGGGGGGGGGTTCTTGTGAGGGAGGGAAGGTGCTTTCGGCCGAATGCATGCCGGGGTCTCCGTGTTGAATGTGTAATAAAGACTACACAGTAAAGAGAGCTTCAGGATTTCTTACTCTATAATCTGATTCCAATTAACTTTGTCATTAGACACTTAGGAATAGAGATAGTAGATGTGTAATCCAAACATCTCTGTCATAATTGAGTTCGGTTAAATGTAACATTACCTGGCCTGTGACCACGGCTTAGCATTTAAACTCACAGATGGACACGGTTTGAACTGTACATCAGTTATTAAACTGGGAAATCATTTCTCTCTTCATTTATTCATCTCAGAAAATAACAGACTAGGAACAGCGCATTTCAAATAGTAGTATTCATCTGACAAACAGATTGTAGTTTTCAACAAGACTGCTTGAAATTCAATGCCCTTCAACGTGTGGCAGTTATCAGTCAAAAGAGAGACTGTTCTCATGTTTTCATTTCCTTTATTGTGTGTTTTTAACAACTCAACGTGAGACTGTGCTGGAAACTCACTGATTTGATCCCAGATCACTGAAGGCACACCAGGGTTAATACAGGTCAAACTAAAACTGAAACAACAACAATACATTTACTATTTTAAATAAAACAAACTTGAACAGAAGCACAGAGACACAGACACAGACACAGACACACACACACACACACACACACACACACACACACACACACACACACACACACACACACACACACACACAGACACAGACAGAGACACACATACACAGACACAGACACAGACACACAGACACACACACAGACACACACACACACACACACACACACACACACACACACACACACAGACACAGACAGAGACACACATACACAGACACAGACACAGACACACAGACACACACAGACACACACACACACACACACACACACACACACACACACACACACACACACACACACACACACACACACACAGACAGACACAGACAGAGACACACATACACAGACACAGACTGAGACACACAGACACACAGACAGACACACAGACACACACACACACACACACACACACACACACACACACACACACACACACACACACACACACACACACACACACACACATACACATACACATACACACACACACACACAGACACAGACAGAGACACACATACACAGACACAGACTGAGACACACAGACACACAGACAGACACACACACACACACACACACACACACACACACACACACACACACACACACACACACACACACACACACACACACACACAGACACAGACAGAGACACACACACACACACACACACACAGAAACAGACACAGACACACACACACAGACACACACTCAGACACACACACAGACATAATAAAATATTACATTATATATATATATATATATCAGCTAGTTTACAAGGCAACATTCATCATTCAGTTTAAATGTACGTACTAAAATAAAAAAAGCTACGAATAAAATAAAAACTATAGGGACATATTTTCAAAAATTACATTTAAAAATGTAACTAAAACTGAATTGAAAATAGAAAATGAAAATACATTTCAAAATAACACCGGGGTACACAAACAACATAAGTGAATTTGTTAATATGCTAAATACATCATTTGAATACATGCTGTTAATTAATAAACATATACATAAAAGATACATAAACCAGAAAACAAACCCAGAAATCAGTAGTTCTGATTTGCCATGACATCTAGAGTGATTCCTGTTTCATCATCATTGCTCTGGTGCCATCTTGAATGTGTAACACAATCACTTCCCACCAGCTCTTCCCACCTCACCAACCCCCATATCCTCCATCCCGTTCCTCCAGCACTGATTGGTGCTTTGGCAGTTTGAATACTAATGCTCACTGTGTCCATCTGACCCATGCGTGTATGAGATGACGATGTCTTCAGCAGCTGAGAACAGAGCGGTTATTTCCAGCATGTCCACCATCGGTATGTACAATCCATTAGCAGCATGTATTTGTAAGAAGGCTAAGTAAATGTTATTTCCTCCTCCACTCTTAAACGTTCGTTATTAGCATCAGTGGTTCAAGAAGAACCTTTAACATCAATGGAGTATTTATATTACACAAAAGGTTCTTAATGTTATTAAAATGTTCCTCAGAGAAACAAAAATGATGGTGTTCGATGAAAGGATCTTTGGGGAACCAGAAATGGTTCTTGTATGAAATTTCCCCCAAAACCTTTTTGGAACCTCGTAACCTTGAAAGAATTTTGTAATTTGAATTTCGGGTTTCAGAATATCCACTGAAACAAAATATTAAACATGTCCATGTGAAGGTGAGCACATGAATGAGCATATTCCTTTGGAGCGAGGTTTTTGTTTTAGACTTTAATTTTCCTCCAAAGATTTCAAGAAATGAACACAAAGATGACTGAAAGCACTGTAAGAGTCGCACGACCTCCATTTCTATCATTGTCAAGGGCAAGAATGAGAATTACTGAGTTGATTACAGCACTGAGCTTTATTATTAAAAGAATTAACAAACGCCAAAAGCTAAATTTTCACAGAAAATTGCCAAGGGGGGAAAAATTCACTTCTTTGTTTAATCAGAATATGCTCATCACAAAATAATATCCCAAAGTGTGAAGCGTGTAAAACTTATTTTCAGAATAAAGCATCAAGGAATGTAAACCTTAATTGGAAGATTATGCGAATGCAAAAATTATCCCTAGTTTGCACCATTTATCGATTTCAATAGATCACTTTTGTTTCATTGTGCATCACCGTTATCCAATATGGCCTCCCATGTTTTCTTGGACTAAGTCACCAAAAACCTAAAGATTTAAGTGGCTCTTTAGGGACCTATTTAGATGGCTAAGAACAACAGTCTTTTCAGACTCAGATTAACCTTGTTAGCCCAGTAAGTTTTATTGCTAGTTTTTAAATGATTGTTTTCAAACTTGTAGCCACAGGGGTGTGAAATAACAAGCACCAGTGGGATTTCATTTCACACAAGCCATCATCACACAAACACACACCCAGGCAGTCCTCTGAACCGGTAAAAACCCAGTCACTTCAGTGAATTATTTCTTTATGTTGTCTGGAAATGCTAGAGAGCTCAGCATCATCATTATCTTTCCTTTCCTCCATGCCTCCGACTGAGCTCTTTTTTTAGGTTTGTTTTATTAGTATCTTCTTGTCGGTGAAAGGCACGGTTTATCACCGCTATCGGCGGACGGCCGTGAAGACAAAGGGCCTCTTTTCTGATGCGCCGACAGAAAATCGATAGCTTTTCCACAGACGGCTAATTAACGAAGCACTTGTGTCATGTTGGTTCACAGGAAGTGGCTTTATGTCAGACGATCGTATCGGTTTCAATGCATGAGACACTGAACTACAGATTAAAGTGTCAAGAGGTGAGAAGTAAACACACACGTGCATGCGCACGTACTAGATGATACATTTATTTCCTCGTATTTGGACCGCAAAGTTCTCTAGCTGAAGATTCAGCGGTTGACGTGAAAAGAAAAAAAAGAACCGTTGGAAATGACCAATCCGGTACACAGAGTGACACTTGCGGATTTCCAGTGCGGACAAGGTGGCAGTACAAACGCTTGATAGATGGCAGGGAATAAAAGGCCTTCTCGTGACAATCTTTCAGCAAATGTCAGCCTTTCATGGTGTTGAGAAGGCCCATTTCATATCTATTACAGCAGGCTTTCCATGGCCGATATTTCAGATTTTAGTGCTCGCCGTGCCGCAAATCCTCTGTCAATCTTCCCCATAAGAATCTTTGCCAGCTCCCCCCGACGCGTTCTTCCCCTCTGTACCTCCCTCGCTCACGTCTTTGATGTGACAGAACAAACCACGACCTATTAGGATTAAGGCTTTGAAAAGATCTTTGATGCTGCTCAAGGTTCCTTTAAACTGGCAAACTGACAATATGAGCTGTGTGGAGGCAGGCTTGAATGAGGAGATTGGCTGTCCTCGCCGAGGTCCACGGCAGCACCTCTATTCTCAACCCCTCGCCACATCCCTGAACCCTGTGAAAAGAGAGTCTCGTACAGCCAAAACCTGGTGCAAGACGCCTACAAATGTGTATTTTGCTTTGGTTTTTGTATTGCGCTACTGCTAGCGGCGTCTGTTGCAGAGGACTTGGCTCGGTTCCCTTGCCATATCTGAACTGTTGCCCGGAATCAAAGGAAAACAATAGCTCATTTTATTTTCTTCCCCCCACCCCCACCCCCACCTTCTTTTATTCCTAAGGACACATAAGAAACGTCAAAGGCAGCAGCAGACTGCAGAGCCGAGGATATGTGAAGGACAGGGATAAATGCTGTGCCACGTTATTCAAAAGAAGCGAGCTATGGAAAAAAGAAACCCTTTTTAAAAGAAGAGGGGGGAGAAACCCTCAGTCAATCTTCTATTGCTAAATTGAATTTGAAATGCACCAATGAGGGCTTCTGTATTTCCTCCAAACATATTGGCGCACTGTTGTGACATTTGTAGAGACAAGTGGGGAAAATCCCCATAAAGGTGCACGACTCCAACGCAAAAGGATGTGGAAACCATAGTGTTTTGCCTCAATAAACTCTTAATGTGCTGCTTATTAATAGTTAGTTGTTCAATTTAGTTATTGGGTAGTATTAGGGATGTAGAACATGCAGAAAATGTGCTTTATACGGATTAATAAACAGCCAATATGTTATTAAAAGGCATGTTAATGCAAGAATCGGTCCCTATATTCAAGTGTTACTATTGACATAGACATCTACAGTAAGGTTGATGTAAGCTCATTGCATCCCTGCATTCGAGCAAGACTGTGTTTGATCTCCCAGTAATAATAATATACCAAAAGCATACTCGTTCCAAGTCTTCTTGTATAGAATATCTGAAAGGAGAAGTGTAGGGAGGAGAACGGTTAAAAATGCCTGATTCCCGTTTAATGAGGCCGATGACTGCTAGCAGACAGCATAACAGAGCAGTTCTTCTGCTTCAGATAGCCTGCCTCTGTAGTTTAGTTTTGACCTTATCTTCATAACCTTATTGACCTTATCCATCTAGCTCCGCATTTCAATTCTTAACATTGCTTGAAAGCCTCTTGGGTCTAAAAGAGAGGTTCCTGATCTTTTTTGAAGAAGAGCCTCAAGTTTCCTCTCTGATTTGGAAATAGCATTTTTTATAATATAATCTTAGATTAACCTACAACCTCTTAACTGAGATTAGATTTACGATTGCCTGTGTGCAAGATTATGCCAACTATGAGACTATTATTTTATCGTTATTATTATTTAAATAATTGTATAATTTCGATGAATTTAGATGTTCAGAGAAATTGGACTGTCAAATATCTATCTATCTATCTACTGCATTTTGTGGTCAAATATTTTTGTACACAAAAGCTGCTAAACTGTATAACTGACTGTTGATTTCCCATGTATCCTTCAACGGTCTCATTCTTCTCACATGAAAATAAAAAATGTAAACCCAAATCAATATTTTAAGTAGCCATAGTAGTATAACGTTGCCATGGAATGCTGCAGCCCCACGTCTGCATATGGCTTTCATACGACATTAATAACAAAGAGCACGTTTCAGCGCCTTATGGATTAGCTAATTACATAATGAGCAAGAAAGCAAGATTTAGGCTTCTGTGTGATCAGAAGGCTGATCAGTGTGAACAATGTACAAAACCGGTGGTTTTATTCGTCCTGGAGATCCAGCACAAGGAGAAGCAGCAAGCCTTGACCAGGCATTGTTTCTGTTTAGTGGCGCCGTCAGAGAACTAGAGAGGCATGTTTGTTTTTAGGCCACATCTAAAAGACCCAGTGGTGCATTGTGTTAGTCCCAAACAAACAGCAGCCCCGCGTTACTGGCTTGCAACCCCCATCCTTCAGCCATGAATGACCATTAAACAATAACAAAGTTCACGTTCCAAGGTTTGGAGTAGCACTGGTTGGCTGCAGATAACTTTTGTGCATAGCTCCATTAAAATCCCTGGGTGAAAATCCATAATCCATAGACACAGGCGTGGGTATAAACTGCCAAATTCCCTCCTCTTCAGCCTGTGTCAATTTTCAGCTCCTTTTAACGTGAGATTGCTTGCATAAAGTGGGTTCTTATGCCATTGTTCAACTAATCATATCCTCTTCTGTAATTGCATTAGATGTGAAAAGATAAGATAGTAACCATTAATCTCTTATTGCTTCATCTAAAATTAAAATAGAGCCAAAAAAGAAAAAGCTTAGGAGAGAACGGAGAATCAATTTGTCATAGTTAGTACATTCACTTGAAAGGAAACATTAATTTGTGCCATTATCTGTCTGAAATCCCATTAAAACTGGGTTAATGTAGTAGCAGCAAATTTCAACATGGTCAGATTGCTTCTTCATTGATATCCTGTGAATGTGTTTCTTTGTGATTCATTTATTTAGGGTTGCAGTATGTTCATCTGATTGTGTTGATAACATCAGGTCAGAGTACTCTGGCAAAATTAAGAGCCACCGAGCATGCTCTGTTTCTTAATGGAACATGCAGGATAAAACCTGTATGAATAAACAGTATATTTATCATATATGTGAATATATTTAAAGTCATATAGGGACACATGTCTGGGATGTAGTCCTTTAAGATTGTGTGGGTGCAACTACTAACTCTAGTAGCTCTGCATTCTCTTTGAAACGACATGTTAAATAACTCATTAGAGAATTAGTAGACTCTTAGGTTAGGGTTAGGGTTAGCAGAATAAGAATAACACGCACTTGCAAATAATGTCTGTTGGGCATCTTCAAATTAAAGTGTTAGCAGATATTAAGCAGACAGTCTACTAATACTCTAATGACTGCTAGCTGACATGGAGTTATTTACAGTTACGTATGCTTAGCATAATGTCTAAAGTGGACTATCAAATAAAACAAGTGATCACACTTTATTTAAGGTCCAATTCTCGCCATTAATAAACCATTAACTGTGACTGTTGCCTCAATAAACTAATAAACAGCCAATATGTAATAATAGGCATGCTAATGTGCAACTAGAGTGAGAATTGGTCCTTATACTAAAGTGCTACCGAAAGGCGTTATGGATTTATAATTATAAGGTTGTCTCATATGTTTTTCAGATGTGGAAAGAGAAGAATGAAAATGTGCCAGAAAGTCTTACACCATCTATTCATTCTTGTTGATCCTTCTGGTCAATTTAGTGTGGGGACCAATTCTCATTATTAACTAAATATTAACTATAACCTATGCTTCAATAAACTACTAATTTGCTGCTTATTTGGTAAGGTAGTTCCTAAGTTTAGGTATGTTTTGGAGTAGGGATGTAAAATATGATGATGCAATATGCCTGAATAAAGCATTAATATGTGCTTTAATAAACAGCCAATATGCTAGTAATATTCATGCTAAAAATCATGCTGGTCCCCGTGTGTTAATGTTCTTCAGTAAACTGTAAAGGAAATCATTTTTATTTTATATCCAAAAGCAATCCTGGAGCATAATGAATTTGGAGATGTTGTGTCATGTTACTCATGAATACAAACAATCTGAAATGTCCAATTGTAATAAGGCACGCTGGCACCTGCTTGCTGCATTGGGGTCAGCGAAATAGAGCCACAAGATATTCGATATCAAACATACCTTTTCTTAAATGTATTAAAGTCAAGAGCTTTCTTGATTAAAAGAATAAAGCAGCACACTTAATGCATGGCACTTAACGATGACCGAGGACTTCCGTGGTGAGGACGCTGAAGTGAAACTCCCACCGAACACAGGTAAATTGAGAGGCATACATTCTGCATTCTCCTTTATTGTTCCGAGAAATCAAGGACTCTCACCATTATGATTGGCTGTGGAGCTGTAGTGTGCTAAGGATGCCCTGCCTCATCTGCACCTCATCATGGCTTTCTGTTTACCTTCAAAGCTTCCAAACAGCATTCTCTCTCTCTCATTTTCTTTCCCTTTACACGCATCTTTCACTTCACTCGCGGGAATGACCTCACATTGGTTTTAGTTGGGTTTTGTCAGATTTTCTGTGCAGCGATCTGCCTTTGAAACATCTCAAAGCGCAGATCAAGGATTTTCTGTTGCTTGTGTAAATTGTGGCAAATCTAAAAGGCATTACAAGCCATTGTCTCTCTTTATTTGCAGTTCAATAGTCTGAGCTTATAGCTAGCTAAAATTCTGTATTTCATGAGCTGTGAAAATTGTGCATGCATGAATCTGTTTTACAGTTAAATGTATTTGTTAGAAATATATGATAGTGGAGTCTCAAAGGCCATACATGTTTAAATATCCTGCAAAAGCATCTTGAATCTTTTTCAAATTTAGACGTT
>QVTF01022369.1:0-57406 GCA_003573665.1 Oxygymnocypris stewartii | reverse complement strand
GCGGCATTCACCTGGATGATGTGATGCAGCCATATTGAGTTAGAACGCCCCCTTTTTGGTGGGAGATGAGACGTGATGAATAAGGGGGATTGTTAGGAGGCCGTGAGGGTCAGAGGCCAATGGGCGAATTTGGCCAGGACACCGGGGTTACACCCCTACTCTTTTTCAAAGGACATCATGGGATTTTTAAGGACCACAGAGAGTCTTGCTTATAGTTTGGTTTGTAGTCAGACATTATTTAGTGAATTATGTATTATTTAAAACATTGTCATTATATAGTGAATTAGTTCTTATTTTCAGATTTTCATTTTAGTTTTATTCATTTTGTTTAGTATTTTTTTATAATTTTTTTATAATTTTAAGTCAATTTAGATTTGTATTATTTTATTTTCAATTTTATTTTCAGTTTAACCATAACTCTGCTGTTGTCCTCAATAAAGCAGTAAACAGCAACAACATAAGCTTGTCTGTTGCGCACATTCCCGTCCCACGCCTCCCAGCTAATCATTACAGCACCTGAACAATCATTACACCACCAACAACACTTACTCTGGTAATCTCAGTTTGCTTTCACGCCAATGAATCTCTCTGAAGAAGCATGGCGGTGGAAGAGGAAGCTGGCAGACCCACATGGAGCAGGCAGATTGAGTTCACTCTGGCTGGGATCGGCTGCGCTGTGGGCCTGGGGAACATCTGGAGGTTCCCGTACCTGTGCTACAGGAGCGGTGGAGGTAAGACACAGACCTTTTAACTATGTTCCTCATCACTTACAGAAAGTACCATGGTACTACCATGTTTTTTTTCTTCAACTAGTTTGCTGGTTTTGGTCAGTGACCAGCCAACTAGTGCCCAAAACCGCACTAAGACCAGCACAACTGACAGTACAACCGGCTTTGTGTCTGGTTCGCAGATGTTTCTTCTCCTATGATTAATGTACCAGGTTATGACAACTTTTATTGGAACTTTAGTGTGAAAACTGGCATTATGAAGCCATGCATTAAAGTCCTCACAATGACAGAGTTTGTTACCTTCTGTTGTTATTGAACAATTTCAGCTTTATCTTTCAGACTGTAAAAGCTAGAAAGATCATATGTTCACACATGGAAATGGGAGAGTGCCAGTAAATGAATGAGTTTATCTTTAACTGTAATGGTGTGTAAGATCAACCATGACTCTGCAATCCATCCCAGATCACATATTGCAATAATGTTTACATGTAACTAATGAGTTATTCAAATCAAACAAAGGAGAGTAGATCAAGAGATGGTTACTGATTCAGATTTAAAATATATGTTTTCACATTTACATTTTTATATTCACAGTAAATAAATATTTATATATTTATACTTATAATGTAACTATATATTCAGATTTGCATCTATATATTGAGATTTATGCTTGTTTTTAAGATTTACATTTATATATTCCGACTTATAATAACTATATGTACTGATTTACATTTATATATTCAGATTCACTTTTAAATATTGACAATTTACATTTGCATATTTAGAATTATAATTATATAATTAGGTTTACATTTATATATTCTGAATAACTGTATATTGTGATTTTATATTTATGCATTTTGATTTGCATCAGCATCTGTATTTGAAGAGTTATACCTATATACTTGCATTACATTTATATATCCAGAGTTATAGTTACATATTCGGATTTACCTTTTCATATTCCGTTTCAACTACAAAATTTAATTTACATTTATATATTTGCAATTAACGTATATATTCAGTTATACCTATACATTTGACTTTACATTTATATATTTACAATTTATATGTATATATTCACAACTATAACTGTACATTTAGAATAATGCTTATATTCAGAGTTATAACTTGTATTCACAATTTACATTTATATATTCAGAGTTATAACTATCTATTCTGTTTTACATATACACACACACACACACACACACACACACACACACACACACACACACACACACACACACACACAGACACACACAGAGAGAGAGAGAGAGGCTTCATGCCCATCCAAAGTGAGGGCACGTGCCCCCTCAGATTTTTGAGCTTGTAGAATGTAGCTTCCAAAACAAAAAATAGCAGAATAATATTTTCTATATTTAATACAATCACACACATGTGATTAGAACTTTCAGTGCGTCGTATCATCAGCTGCTAAATTCAAATCTGTGGTCGCTGGCTGGCGCTGAGCCAGAGAGAGACGCGTTTGTACAGCACTGCGCATTATAACCAATCCCACACTGTCACAACAGTGATCCAGTATGTCTCTAGCAGGCACCCAACTTCTCTCCTCTGGACCGTAACCCTCCCAGTCCACCAAGTACTGAAATCCTCGTCCCCTCCGCCTCGAATCAAGAATACGTTTTTCCGAATAAGCTAGTTCCCCATCTACGAGACGCGGCGGGGGTTGGGGACCGGAACAGGTGGATTAACGGTAGAATGAAAAACTGGCTTTAATTAGGATACATGAAACACCAGATAAATTCTTCTGTACGCTGAAGGAAGTTTGATGCGGACTGCCACTGGATTAATAATCTTAGTGACAGTAATTGGGCCAATACATTTTGGAGCAGTCTTATTACTGACGGATCAGAGAGGAATATTCTTAGATGAAAGCCACACTTTTTTACCCACGACGTAGACGGGAGACTTCGACCGGTGGCGATTGGCCTGAACCTTGGTGTGCGCCCCCACCCGGAGGAGGGTCTGTCTGGCCCTACTCCAGGTGCAGCGGCACCTTTGGAAAAAGGCGTGGACAGAGGGAAACGCGACTTCAGACTCCATACTCGGAAAAAGTGGTGGCTGGTACCCTAAGCTACACTCAAAAGGAGATAGGCCCATAGCTGAGACTGGTAACAAGTTATGCGTGTACTCAACCCATGAGAGTTGCTGGTTTCAAGAGGAGGGGTTCTGAGAAGCCAAACATCGCAACATTCGGTCTAAAGCATTGGTCGATCTAAGTCGATTGGAAGACTTAGAAACAGCACAGACAAAGCAACCCAAAACAAAAAGGCGAATGTCGCAAGCCATACCTGGCCACCAGAACCGTTGTTTAACGAGAAACATGGTACGATTGACTCCTGAATGACAGGCTACCCTGGAACAATGACCCCATCGGATGACTTCGGACCTTAAACACTCTGGCACAAATAAACAACCCGGTGGGCATTCAGGTGGGGGCGTTATCCCTTGAGAGGCTGTGCGGACCTTCGACTCGATTTCCCACGTGACCGCAGAAATACAAATCTTCTGCGATACAATGGGCTTGGAAAAATACGGGTGCTCCGAATGGTCAAAAATACGAGATAACACGTCCGGCTTGATGTTCTTAGACCCTGGACGGTAAGAAATAGAAAAATCAAAACGACTGAAAAAAGAGCCCACCGCGCATGTCTAAAATGTAACCTTTCGGAAGACTTTATGTACTCAAGATTCTTGTGATCGGTCCAAACGACAAAAGGAACCCCCGAACCCCTTCAACCAATGACGCCACTCTACCAAGGCAAGCTTGACAGCCAGCAACTCTCTGTTACCAACGTCATAATTACACTCCGCGGGAGACAAATGGTGAGAAAAATACGCGTACGTGAGAGAACGCTGGGATGGAACCGCGTCAACCCCCACCTCTGACTCATCAACCTCCACCAAAAACTGCCAGGACGGATCAGGGGCAACAAGGATGGGAGCTGAAACAAAGCCTTCTGAATTTTGAGAATGCAGCATCCGCTGCACTGGACCACCTGAAGGCAGTCTTGGTGGAGGTTAAGGGAGTCAAAGGAGCGGCTAGCTGACTGAAGTTGCGAATAAAAACGTGGTAAAAAAAATTGACAAAGCCCAGAAACCTCTGCAGGGCCTTGCGGGAATCTGGGATTGGCCAATTCATAACAGCCTGAACCTTGTCGGAATCCATGCGCACTCCCTCGGCTGAGACAATGTATCCCAAGGAACAGACTGTGCATGAAAAATGCATATCTCCGCCTTGACAAAAAGCTCATTCTATAACTGTCTCTGAAGCACTCGCCTGACGTGCTGAACATGTTCCTGGAGAGAATGAGAAAATATCAGTATGTCATCCAGGTAGACATAGATGAACTGATCTGCCATATCTCTCAACACATTGTTGACGAGTGCTTGAAAAACCGCGGGGACGTTAGAAAGGCCAAAAGGAAGAACACGATATTCAAAGTGCCCCCTGGGGTTATTAAAAGCATTTTTCCATTCACCCCCCTCTCTTATGCAAACCAAATGATAAGCGTTGCGGAGGTCCAATTTCGTGAAAAATTAAGCTCCCTGCAGATGCTCGAAAGCCGATGACATCAACGGTATATGATAAGTGTTCTTCACCGTGACGTCGATCAACCCTCGATAGTCAATACAGGGACGAAGAGAGCCATCCTTCTTTTTCACGAAAAGAACCCCGCACCCGCTGGAGAAGAAGAGGGGTGGATGATCTTAGCTGCTAGAGAATCAGAAATATATTTCTACATAGCCTCTCTTTCGTGGAAGGTCAAATTTGTGACGGTCTATTTGTGGAAAGCAAATATTACTTGCCCTTAGACGGAGACGTACCTGGTGATAAATCTACAGCACAGTCTTAGGATGATGCGGAGGTAGAGAAGCAGCCAGAGACTTACTAAACACTCTCTTCAGGTCGAAGTACTCACATGGCACGTTAGACAGGTCGGCGTGATCATCCTGAAACACAGAACAAGCCACAGGAGATCATGCACACAACAAACAGGAAGCATGACATTATTCGCTCCAAGCGAAAACAGCATATTTGCCCCAGTTTATATGAGGATTATGGAGCACGAGCCAGGGGTGTCCCAGTACTACAGGAGCAGCAGGAGTTGTCGGTCAGGAGAAAGTCAATATTCTCTGAGTGTTGTCCAGAGGTGATAAGTTTTAAAGATGCAGTGGCGTGTGTGAGACGGATGGTAAGGACTGGCCATTTAACACAACCATAGAGGCTGTGAGTGAGACCAATGTTTAAAAAATGACCCTCCGCTCCCGAGTCCACTAAAGCCTCACAATCATAAGTCAATGACTGCCTCCTAAGCTTAACCGGAATATGAGTGGCTGAAAAAGAGGATTTGTTAAGAATAATCCCACCCGTCAGTAACCTCTTACCTAATGGCGGGCACTGGCTTTTACTGGACACTGTAGAGCGATGTGGCCGGCAGCTCCACAGTATAAACAGAGTCCTCTCTCCAGCATCTCCGCTTCTCCTGCTGTGAAAGACGGGACCTTCCCATCTGCATGGGCTCAGGATCTGGATGAGAAAACACAGACTTGTCAGGCACTCTGAGAACTGGCAATAAACAAGACATAATTAACGAACCGACAACACACACACAAAGTCGCCAGCCAGATATAGGTAGTGCAACGAGCTGCAGCTGGTACGCTCTGATTAACCCGCCAGCTGCAGTAGTAGGTGATGGTGCACACACACCCATGACAGAGAAACAAGATGAGCACACAGACCCATGAATCGTGACACACATGATTCTGTTGAGCTTATGAATGCAATGACCAATCAGAGGTGTTCAGGTGAGTCATCGCTAACATGCCGGTCTTCTCTCGCTCGCTGACTGAATACCACTTTCTGGCGAATTCTCTCGTAAGAAAAAACAAAGTGAAAATGTGTTTACGTATCTGTAAGTAATATATTAATTTAATAGTGTAAACAGCATTTAATGGGTGTTTTTGAGAGTGCTTGAACTCTAGACTGTCAGTGAAAATGTTATTTTCTCTCTTTGTGTACAATGAAAGTGTTATGATTAGTAGCCTAACTTGCAGTGTTTTTATTCACATTAACTTTCAATGATAAAATCACAGTAAATATGAAGTCAGTCATATTAAAAATATGTTATGTCATGATACTAGAGCAGATCCTCTCTATACGCAGAATACGCAAGTTGCGTAGGGCCCCAGAAATACCTAGCTCTCAAATATGATTTCATTTTAGTTTTGTTTCTGAATTTGGCCAGCGGCTATGAAGACATGAATGATAATTTATTGTAATGCGGTGCTGTCGCCCTTTCTACATAAAGTCATTCAAATCATGAAACGTGAACATCGTAAAGTTTCTTGCTCAAGACAAAAAAAAGAGTTGAAGCATAGCGAGCCGCAGAGGAGATACTGTTTCTCGAACATGGACAAATGCGTTTTATTCATTCATCCATAACCACTCAAAACCTTCCCCAACACAGTTTTTGACCATCGCCCACTATAGATCAACATAATCTATAAAGGTGAGAATCAAGATATTTCATGATATAATGAGTTTGGGAACGTTTTTAATAAAAAAATAAAACAAAAATAAAATACAAGTGCTATTGTGGCTGCTGTGTGTCAGATGACGAAATCCACCCCCCACATCGCGCCCCCTCAAAAATAATGCATGACGCCCCTTCACACACACAGAGACACACACAATCACACAATTTACATGTACATATTCAGAATTATTACTATATATATTGTATTTACACTTTTAAATGCACAATTAAAATGTATGCTATCTAAGTTTTAACATATATTTATGATTTACATTAAAATATTTATGATTTTGACATATATATATATATGCATTTCATATGATTATTTCTTGTTAGTTCTATGTGTGTGTCTCTGTGTGTGTGTGGAATGTGCAGTAAATCATATATCAAGAGAATTGGTATGAACACATGCCAGGACGGTGTGCATCTCTCAGTTAACTGTTGACGTGTTTATTGACGTCGTCAGGTGCGTTCCTGGTGCCTTATCTGCTGATGCTGGTGGTGCTGGGGATCCCGCTGCTGCACATGGAGCTGACGCTGGGCCAGTATCTGAGGAGGGGCCCCGTGCTGGCCCTGAGCAAAGCCTGTCCCCTGCTGAAAGGTTGCAGTGCATAAATACATACATAATCATGGCATGAGATTCATTTCAAGATTAATGCTGTTTAATGCCATATACAGACTTTCAGATCCATAAATACAAAATGCCATAGTCGCTGATAATGATAAGATTATATGAGAATATGTTACTCACTGAAGGTCTGGCTAAAGGTCAGTAACAAGTAATAAATCTATCCAGGTGTTGGCATGGCAACGGTGGCCATCTCTTTCATCATGTGCACATACTACAATGTCATTATCACATGGGCGCTGTACTACATGTTCAGCTCTTTTCGGAGCGAGCTGCTCTGGGAAAACTGCAACAACACATGGAACACGGCCAACTGCACCGACCGTGTGACCAACAGCTCCTCATCCTCCACCTCCAGCCAGCAGTTCTTCAAGTGTGTTCATACGCTTTTCTTGTTAAAGCTACACCGTGAAACTTTTTTTTAGTTCAAGCATGATTACATGATGAGTGAGTACATCATGCCAGTTAACAAAAATATGATCCAAGAACGGTGTGTTTGTGTCATATCCGTAAATAAAGGAAAGAAGGGCAGGCTAACACTTACTTGCGTCATAGTAGATTGAAGTTTCAACAAATGAATCTCGAACCCGAAAAGTGCAAGCGCAAGTAATAAAACACGAATCAACATAGTTAGCATATTGTATGCATGGACTGTTATCACAAAACAATGTTATCAATCTCCAAACAAGTCTATTTGCCTGTAAACAGCCCATCCAAGTTATAGGCTAGCAGTTATCACCTTTTATCTTATCTGACATGAATAGCAATCGTTATCTTTAAGTCAGCATTGCCAAACTTTTCTAATGTTATTTAAAACAATTGTTTTTAACAATTCAAAACAACAGTAGCATATAAGCTACGCACCTGGTGATAAAATAAGACATTTTCATATATTTGTCTTTATTTTGAGTTTTGATGTCATTTAATGATCAGATTCATACGCGCAGAATAGCTATAAAACATAGCGCAAAGCACAACTCAATGACCAAAACAATGCTCCTCCGCAAGTAAATATTTGTTTCCCTTCAACCGCACGTTACATAGTGTAGCTTTAAGTTATCGATGTGTTAGTAAAGTGTGTGGTATTGACTGCAGCGGATGTGTCGGCTCTTTTAGTTTTAAGGTGCTGGAGAGGACCAGTGGTGTGGAGGAGACGGGCATCTTGAGGTGGGAGCTCTTCCTCCTGCTGCTGCTGTCCTGGATCCTCGTCTACCTCTGCATCTTTAAAGGAGTCAAATCCACTGGGAAGGTAAAACGATAATGCATCATTGTGCTGGACAGAGTCTGATTTCAGGATCATGCCGGTTTCTGCAGATGCATTGATGCAGTTCATGAATCTTTTTTAACTTAAGTTTTTAGCAGAAAAAAAAATAGCACATGACTACAAACTAGTCATACATGAGAAATGTGCCAGATTCCCTTTTTTTTTCTGTTAAAATAATCCTGCAATGGCACATTTAGACAGCACTGTGTGATTCTAATAATAATAATATTTTAAAATATATTTTTCAAAGTTATAAATAACTAAATATAGGAAAACTTTAGAGTATATTATGCAAGAAAATACTATTCCAGTATTTCTACTTCAAAATGTCATGTAAGTTAAATGTTACTTTTCATTTGTCAAATTAATTAGCAATTACTGAGTGAAAACTGATTGTTTCCAAGACAATTCTACACGAAATGTATTTTAGTGTGAAAAAATGTAATGCAAACCAAGTGACAAATACAAAAAACAACAACAAAGCAGTTCATGAATCAGTGTAAACGAAAATGTTTTATTATTTAGTGAAAAATATAATGTTAAAAAAACTTTCTATCCTTTATTATCACCCAATACTTTTTTTTCTTTGTGTTTTTTATTTGTCCATTTAGTATTATGATGCTTCAAAGAACACCACGGCATTACCATGGTATCATGTCCTAAAAAACATGGTACCATAAAGCATTTAAGTAAGAACTGAACAGATGCAGAATCCATCAATGTGCTGCAAAAACACTTTTGCATTACATTATTTTAATGGCAATTCAACTGACTGTAATTGTTGAATTATATAAATTTGTTGTAAGTTGGTGTTTGTGTCACAGGTGGTTTACTTCACCGCTCTGTTTCCGTACGTGATTCTTCTGGCTCTGCTGATCAATAACGTGCAGCTGCCGGGAGCCATAGACGGCATCCGCTTCTTCATCATACCCGAGTGGAACAAGCTGCTCAATGTGGAGGTGTGTACCAGAAGACTGAGACATGAGAAACAGGCCTGCAAACATATTCACATCATTACTCATTGAAATGCCATTTTTAGTGTAGTTAATCTGATTAGTTAGACACTCAGAATTGCAGTGGATTTTATATTATTTTAAGTAAAGAAAACAAATAATTGATGCTGTAACTCCTTCTGTTTAATAAATGTATTTCCATTAACTGTGTTTAATTAACACCATGAATGAACATGTTAAATGTGGTAGCCGTAGTGAAAACTGAAGTGACAGCAGGCGGAGAGAGCAAACTGATTTGTGTGTTGTTCTTGTTCTGATTGTACAGTACATTGTTTGACCTGTGTTTTATATTAATGTTGTGTTTGTTTAGGTATGGATTAATGCAGCAGCTCAAATCTTTAACTCCATTGGGATTGGCTTCGGCTCGCTGATGGCGATGGCCAGCTACAACTCATTCAACAACAATATCCTCAAGTGAGAACATTATACATAGTTTAAAGACTTCTTTAGAAATAAGATTCATCTTGTTGCATACATTATACCATCCCTAATCTACTTTCATGCACCGGAAGTTATATATAATTTAGCAAATGGAGCTGAAACCCTACTTGCATATCTCTGGAGCAAGGGTCGCTAGGATAAAGTCGTGGCCTAATGTTTAGAGAGTTGGACTCGCAATTCAAAGGTTTGCGAGTTCGAGTCTCAGTCCAGGAGGAATTGTCGGGGGGGGGGGGGGTGCCCTTGGGGTGCCCTTGAGCAAGGCACTGAACCCCCAACTGCTCCCCGGGTGCCACAGCATAAATGACTGCCCACTGCTCCGGGTGTGTGTTCATGGTGTGTGTGTGTGTGTGTGTGTGTGTGTGTGTGTGTGGGTGTGTGTGTGTGTGGTGTGTGTGTGTGTGTGTGTGTGTGTGGTGTGTTGTGTGTGTGTGTGTGTGTGTGTGTGTGTGTGTGTGTGTGTGTGTGTATGTATGTGTGTGTGTGTGTGCACTGTGCACTTTGGATGGGTTAAATGCAGAGCACAAATTAGGAGTGTCATGTCACGTTCACTTTTTCATAATGAATTTATTGCACTAATGACATTTTATTGCCATGCATTTAATATAAATTTAATGTAATGTCATCAGTGTTCAATAAAAATAATTTACTAATCAAGATTTTCACTAACATTTTCATATATTTGTCATTTTTATTTCTTTAGAGATACACTGGCCATTTCCATCACAAATTCCCTGACTAGTATATTGTCAGGATTTGTCATTTTTTCGGCATTCGGCTACATGTCGCACCTTCAGAATGTGCCGGTCAGTGAAATCGCAGTAGACGGTGGGTCTTTACTTTGTTGTTTGTATGAAAGAACTGAACTTTTATTGTTAAATCTGCTGTCTCATAATGGTCCTCCATGCAGGTCCGGGTCTAGTGTTTGTGGTTTACCCACAAGCCTTTGTGACGATGCCCGTCGCTCCTCTGTGGGCCTTTCTCTTCTTTTTCATGCTACTCTGCCTCGGCCTGGACAGTCAGGTATGATGAGAACAACACACTTGTCATTTTACCGAACCCTTACCTGGTTAATGTGGCCAACACAACACTTATGAGTCGCAGTCTAATCAACCTGTGTTATATTAGGCTGATATGATGTTCAAGTGAGGACCTAAAATGAATTATCACTGTATTCATAACCACTGAAAACTAGGTGAAGGTGTAAATACATAACAAGAGATAAGTTATATCATATTAATTATTTTTCCATGACGCCACTTTGCACTGTTAACAAATAAATGATTAAACATTCCTTATGAAATCAAGCAAAATTATACTTTCTTTAAAGAAAACTTGTTGTGTTATTTTCATAACAAATGGTACTAATATAAAAAATATATATCAAGACAATGTGCACTGCCTTCATCTTATAAAACCATCATTTAACATAATGGGAATTACAGAAAAACTAAAAGTTATTAAATAATAAAACTTATAAGGCTTCATTTTTCTATATACAAAATGCATGTTTTGATGAAGATTCTATGATGACTGAGGACAGATTACAGCTAAAACGGTTACATGGGTGATTTATGATTCATGAAATGCGAGCTGTTCATTCACTCTCATGAGAAAACATTAAACATGCATGAATGTTTGCTGGGGTGATCATTGTTAAAGTTGAGCTGCTGTGCTTGTGTTGTGTTGTGTTGTGTTGTGTTGTGTGTGTTGTGTTGTGTTGTGTTGTTGTGTGTGTTGTGTTGTGTTGTGTGTGTGCTGTGCTGTGCTGTGTGCTGTGCTTGTGTGTGCTGTGCTGTGCGTGCTGTGCTGTGCTGTGCTTGTGTTGTGCTGTGCTGTGTGTGCTGTGCTGTGCTGTGCTGTGCTGTGCTGTGCGTGCTGTGCTGTGCTTGTGTTGTGTTGTGCTGTGCTGTGTTGTTGTGTGGTTTGTTTGTGTGGTGTTTTGTTGTGTTGTGTTGTGTTGTGTTGTGTGTGTGTGTGTGTGCTGTGCTGTTGTGTTGTGTTGTGCTGTGCTGTGTTGTGCTGTGCTGTGCTGTGTTGTGTTGTGTTGTGTGTGTGTGTTGTGCTGTGCTGTGCTGTGCTGTGCTGTGCTGTGCTGTGCTGTGTTGTGTTGTGTGTGTTGTTGTGCTGTGCTGTGCTGTGCTGTGTGTGTTGTGCTGTGCTGTGCTGTGCTGTGTTGCTGTGTGTGCTGTGCTGTGTTGTGTTGTGTTGTGTTGTGCTGTGTATTGTGTGGTGTGTATTGTGTGGTGTGTGTTGTGTTGTGTTGTGTCGTGTTGTGCTGTGCTGTGTTGTGTTGTGTTGTGCTGTGCTGTGCTGTGTTGTGTTGTGTAGTTCGCCATGGTCGAGGTGATGGTGACGAGTCTGCTGGACAGCTGTAGTAAACCCATTCTCAAGTACCTCAAACACAAGGAGTTTCTTGTGCTCGTGGTCTGCGGGGCGGCGTTCCTCCTGGGCATCCCTAATGTCATGCAGGTTACACGATCACTTGTGTTTTACTTCATTATTTTATTACAGATTTGTTTCAATATTTTATTTTATTTTATTTTTAGCTCACCATTAAAATAGCTTAGAACTGAGCAAATGTTTAGTATGTGATATTTTTTGTTTCTTTATTATTATTGCTATTAATTACTCTCTCTCTTTTTAAATATATGACATTTGCATTTATTCTGATGCAATGATATTAACTGTGACTTCAATGTCCAAATGTCTGCAAATGTCTTTGCATTGTATACAAATGCTGCATGTCTGAAAAAAGTTAAATAATTATATGAATGAATAAATAAATAAATAAATAAATAATAGACAATGGCCAATCAGGCTTTATTTTTTATATGCTAAATATTATTTATAGAGTTTTTTTCTTTTTAATTTTGGATTTGGATTTAATTTCCTGATTAACAATTCATGAAACATTAAAAAAATATGAATACAAGCAAAATATCAATCAAATTCTGCATTTGATCTATTTTTCCTCACTTAAGTTTTTGTCATCATGTTTAAAGTCTCAATATCTTTGGGCTTAATTGCAATATTTATTTCAAATAGATGACGTTTGCATATGATAGTGCTCATTTTAAAATAAGTTTAGGTAACACATTATTTTAAGGTGTCATAATACAGAGTAATTAACTAATTAAGTACTTAGTAGTAGCCCGTTGAACTTGCGTGAAAAAAATGTCCATGTAAGTTATGGAACAGCCTGTACCTTACAGTTTTGTAATTATGTAGATGTAATAGATACTGGTCCACACATATGATACAGACCGAGTCTGTTACACAGCTACTTGTACACTTAAGTACAATCTTGATACACTTTTTCTAAGTAGCTTATGCCTGTGTAATATTCTGAAAGGTATTACATGTATTGAAGCTGTGCACAGGGGGGGGTTAAACCAAACTAAGGTGCAGCTGGATAAAAGGTGAACAGTATAGATACACATGAAGTACACTTAAGTACAATCTGATCCACTCTATTTTAAGTAGCTTATGTCTGTGTACTTACATTTATAATTACGTTGTTATAAAGTATGCAACATATATGTAACAATCTTTTGGTTACATACAGGTGCATCTCAGTAAATTAGAATGGTGGTTTTTTGTTAAATGTGAGCCACAATCATCACAATTAAAAGAACCAAAGACTTAAACTACTTCAGTCTTGCGTGCATTGAATTTATTTAATACACGAGTTTCAGAATTTGAGTTGAATTACTGAAATAAATGAACTTTTCCACGACATTCTCATTAATTGAGATGCACCTGTAAGTAGCTGTGTAACCGACTCGGTCTGTATCATATTGTGTAACGGTAGCTGTATATTACATCTACATAATTACAAACTGTAAGTATAGGCTGTTCCATAACTTAGTTACATGGTAAGTTGTTTCATGTAAAGGACGTACAACGGCTACTACGTAATTAGGTAATAATTCTGAATTATGGACACTTCAAAATAAAGTGATTACCCAGTTTTATTAATTATGATTTTTTTTAAACCATTATGGATGCAGTTGTGAGTGTAAAGCGAGGATGTATTATGATAAAGTTATGAGCCTGATAATATCTGTCAACTAACGCTGCTCTTTCTTCTCAGGTGGGGATCTATGTGTTCCAGCTGATGGATCATTATACTGCTATCGTGTCCATCATGTTCCTGGCCTTTTTTGAGGTGGTTGGTGTTTGTTGGCTCTACGGTGAGAGAGATCTGATTGATATTTGTCTTTGTCTACAGACATTGTGCCACTTTCGACGTCAAGCATTGAACAGAATTTCTAACTGTCTAATTTTAACAGGCGTAAAGAATCTGTCCAGTAATTTACTGGAGATGACGGGAAAGAGACCCAACATTTTCTTCAGGGTCTGCTGGTGGGTCATCTGTCCTGTCTTGATAACCGTGAGTGTGATCGTCACAGCGTTTCTGAAACCTCAGCCTGGATTGGTGTTAGAATTTAAATGTGTTTCTGTGTCTCTCAGGTTATCCTGGTGTTCTCGGTGATTCAGTTCAAGCCAGCGCGGTATGAGGATTACGTTTACCCGCCGTGGGCTCAGGGTGTGGGATGGCTCATCGCTTTGGCCTCCATCATCTGGATTCCTCTAGCAGCCGTGCACACGCTCTGGGTTCTGCCCGGATCCTTCACTGAGGTACTTTACGGCCTCCCTGTTTATGCTTTGAGAGGGAAAAGTCATGTTATTGGCTGGAACCATTGATATAGACATCCGCTCAGAAGTTTGAGGTTTGGAAAATGTATAAGGCTTTTAAAAACAAATCTCTATTTTCACCAAAGCTGCTTTTATTTGTTTCCAAAAAACACAGTAAAAATTTTGAAATATTATTACAATTCAAAAGACGTGATTTCTATTGTAATATAGTGTAAATGTCATTTATTTCTGTGATGATTTACTTCTGTCTTCAGTGTCACATGATCTTCAGAAATCATAAATTATCTGCTCAAGAAACATTTGATTATTATCAGTGTTGAAAACAGTTCATATTTTATGGAAACATTAATATTTTATTTGTCAGGATTCTTTGATGAAAGGAAAGTTCAAAAGAATATTTATTTGAAACAGAAATCTTTACTAATATTATAAAGGTTTTTACAATCACTTTTGATCAATTTAACGCATCCTTGCTGAATAAAAATTGGATTTTGCATATTAATTATACCTGTTTATTCCACTGATATCCAGAATACATATTTACATAAGCATTTCTAAACAAAACGGCCAGTATGTAATGTATTCAGCAATCAAAAACTGATTTCATTTTCCTAAGATGACATATATAAAGATAAACAAAAGAATTGTATAAATGTTTTTATTTAAATTAAATATTGAATATTATTAAATATATATAAATTTCCGAATTTCTTTTATAGATTGAATTTCTTTAAAAGAGAAATATAAAAAATGATTGGAGATGGTTTACAAGAAAATACTGTTTCAGTTTTTGTACTTACTAGTGAAAACAATATTTTTCAGAACCAGCCAATTAAAAACAGATTTGGGCCTGATTATGGTCAAATATTTTGAAATGATAAATATTCTGTTTCTTGGAACACTTGATTGGTGAAGATACTGATTTGAGGCCTGATATGGTCAAATATTTGACATTAAATGAATAAATATCTCTTTCTTATATGCAAGGCCTTCCACACAGGATTGGCGAAGATACTGATTTGTGCTTCTTTCGTTCGTTTCAGAGACTAAAAAAGTCCATCAAACAACCCCAACACACCGTTTTCTCTGGACGATGACTCCGGGAGCCCGTATTACCAGCAGAAAGGAGCCATTCTGGAGGTGATTCCCAACATCGCCGTCATCAGCTCCATCGAACCTCTATCTGACAAACCACCAATCCAGACTAACTTATGATCACTGGACTAAACCAGACTAACTTATGATCACTGGACTAAACCAGACAGATCGAAACCAGCAACACATCTGAGGATTACTTACCAGATCAGTGACAATCTGAAATATTGGCCTAAATGTTAATTGTTTTCTATCACATATGTGACAGAAATAACCTATTTAGGGTTTAAGACTTTTACAGTTTACTGTATGATGCATTGCAGAACAGAGTCATAGGATTTCATGTTGATATCAATAAAATGAAAGATTGCTGACCTCTTCTGTTTTACAGTCAAAGACACAACAAAGAACACAACATAGTCTTTTTTTGTTGTGCCCACAATGCTTTTATTCTCATAGCAGGTGTTTGTTTGAACATTTCTGGGCGTGATGACTGAACAACAGTCATGAGATAAACCCTCGCTCAGGCCGGGTCCATGCAGTGACCTTCACCCTCAGCGCGCTCAGCGACCGGCCCTTTGCTCTCCGTTACAGCAGCAGCTCTTCTGTTTCTTATGTGTTAAAGCAGACATTCATGCGAATTCAGAATCAACTCATGCTAAAATATACAAACCATACTGTTAACATTGGTAATAGTTGATGTGGATTTATACATTATAACAGGTACATTTCAGAATACCTTCAGATTAAGACTTTGTTGATCGTTCCCAACCTACTGTAAATTTACGGCTAAGATCCCAATTCAAAAGAACGAATCTCAAGAAACGTACATTTCACCCTAAAATTAAAGATAAGAAAAGAATCTCTTTTTAGGAGCATAATGATTTTTCATTGTGACATTATTTAATTATGATTAAGCACATTTATAATGATTATTTTAATTTAAATCTGCACAAAGGCAGTGCAACAATATTAAATACTCTACATCTGAAATGTATTAATAATGTAGTAATTTGTTGCTATTATTAGAAATCAAAGGGAAAAAGACAAAAAGCAAACAAAATATGCTTAAAAGCTAACAGGTAATAGAATAATTTGATAAATACTCTATTTTAATAGAATCTTTTTGGATTATGGTAATGAATCGGGGGGGAAATAATGTCAAAGCACACGTTTATCATTGTGACATTGTTGTAATTACAATTAAACACATTAAGTAATAGTTTTATTGTATTTAATAAATGTAACATTAAAGGCAGTGAAACAAATACTAAAAATGTTGTTTGTAATTACTGTTCAAAAGAAAAAAAATACATCCAAAAAGGCATAATGACCAAACGCTATCATTATTTTTAAATACCTAATTTTAAAGATTTTTTCCTAAATAGAGAAATTATAATTTTTTCTCTTAATTGTCATGTCACAAAATATCTTAATTTTATTGTGAATGTGAAGTTCTAATCAGGTTTCATGATATTCAAGTATTGAATTTGATTTATTTCATATAATTTAATTTGAGCTTTCACTGGTGAAATGAAGGGTAGTTTCCCAATATTAACAATATGATAATTTTCATAGAAAAGAAACACAAAGAAATCAAGTTTTGGATTGTTTTGAGATGTAGAGGTGACATACAAGCAACAAGTATTGGAATTTATCCATAAATAATAACCATAATCACGTTTAATCAGTAAGAATGAGTTATATAGTCCTCACTAGTGTTTTCATACTTATTTTCCAGTTAAAGAAGCCAGTGTCGTACCTTTGATTCAGAGAAAGTTCAGTGTAAAACCAGCATTTATCATCTGGGTTCTGCAGTCAAAGGGTTTCTCTCATGACAATCCTGCACGGATTTCATTTTCCCCGCTGGTGTAGGTATGAGAACCACATCTACATACAATTCAAGTTAAACTATTCATGAGAAAATTAATACAGTAATTAACATCACCTCACATGTTTCTTATCGTCACACTCTTAAAACATTTGTAATATGACCTAAAAAAAAAAATGATGTGCAATTCATGGCGTACTGATCTCGGTATAATCGGTCTCACATGACTGTATCAGACTGTAACACACATTAAATCTTCGTTCTTTTGTTCCAGTTTCTGACATCGTGTTTTGTAGAAAAGCCTGAAAGTTTCCCCTTATATTTGAGACGGCAGCAGACTGTGTACATCTGTGAATTTAAACTGAGGTAATCTCGCTCTCCGGCTCGCTGCCGAGGGTCGCGTCACATCGAGCCATACAGCGCCGCCTGATCCGATTTGATCTGATCTGCAAACCCAAACCAATTCCCTCCAATCAGTTCTTTAAAACAAGGTGTTATACATGGTTTTGCCCAGCAGGTGTCGCCCCGTTCCCGATCCGTTTCTACGACACTTGCTCCACCGGCCGCATCTGCACGTCCCCGATCTACAGCAGGAGGAGAGAGAGAGAGAGAGAAGAGAGAAGAGAAGAGAGAGAGATAGAGATAGAGATAGAGAGAGAGAGAGAGAGAGAGAGAGAGAGAGAGAGAGAGGAGAGAGAGAGAGAGAGCAATGGGGTTCATTCAATTAAGACAAATTTAATACAGATCGTTCAGCTGGTGATGAGTGTGATAGTGCTGTAATTTGATTTGTCTGTCTCCCCGCTGTCTGAAGATCAGCACAAGGATCCTAGTCAATGATTGGACAGGATATTAGTCTACTTGCATCATAACTGATCAGAAGCATAAAGCGGGATCCTTCACTTTTGACTACTTGAAAACGTATTCACCCTCAGGCCATCCAAGATGTAAATGAGTTTGTTTCTTCATCAGATTTTGATAAATTTAGCATTCCATCACTATCCCAGCAATGGATGCTCTGCAGTGAATGGGTGCCGTCAGAATGAGAGGATTCATTGTTGGATCTTGGATGAACTTAGAGTGAGTACACTTTCATTTCAAATTAAAATTTGTGGGTAAACTATTCCTTAAATCTAAAGCCGGGCTCACACTGTGCAATTTTTTTAAAAGTCATTTAGGATTGTACTCGTCAGACTGTACAAACATGATGATTATGTCACACTGTGGGATTTCAGTTGTCATTAATGTCAGACTGTACGCCAGTCAAGACGAGTTAAAACGTGTGCATGCAAGAAAACTTGTAAAGAGTTTTACATTATCAACACATACACGTTCAGTGACTGCGAACTGCATTGCACGCGGGACCAAAATGTTGGGCCATCATGAAATGTATATGAACGGTGGCAATTCTAGGCGTATTTAAAAGAATAGTGAATGCAGCTCTACACACCCACATGAAAACAGCGGCACAACCAGTGTTTATATAGAAAAGACAACATATCAGAGGAATTCCGTGAGTGGAGCACGGGAGCGCCAGAGTTTATGGCTGATAGAATAATTATCCTGCATTTATTTTGCTCATAGCTTATCTTGAAAAACGGAGACAGTTTGACATTCATCGTAGGTGTAGTCACACTGCCGGATAGTGTGCCAAATCTTCTGCCAGAATTTCATCTGAGGTGAAATTTGATTGCAACAGCCATTATTGGCTGTCGGTGAACATGTCATACCAGCGATCAAAGACTTACAGATTTTATCCTAGGATTATAGGAATCTTTTAGGATTTTCAAAATTAGTCTCAGACGACCAAATCGTGGCCAAAATCGCAGTGTGAGCCGGGCTTAAAGCAGTTTTTTTCTGAAAACATTTAGCCCCTGAAATAAGCATCTGGTTTTCAAACAACATATGGTTTTGGTACAAAATTATAGTTGATTGGCAAGTTAGCTATTTATTAAATGATTGATACTGACATTTTTAGGTTTTGAAGAGAAAGTTGACTTTGTAGTCTAGTCTCTGTAGAACTTGATAATGTTATAAAGTAAAAAAGGGATGGATAAATCACTGATCCACAATTTGCAAATGCAATTCAATTCAACCAAATATTATTAGTATGTAAAATAACTGTTGCATATTTGAATATATAGTAAAATGTAATTTATTCCTGTAATGCAGAGCTGCATTTTCAGCATCATTACTCCAGTCTTTAGTGTCACATGATCCTTTAGAAATCATTCTAATATGCTAATTTGCTGCTCAAGACATTTCTCACTGGTAGTGTAAGTGTTTGTTGTGGACTCACCTGAACATGAGCAGGCGCGCTCAGGACGTATGTGACGGCACTGGCGACGTCTTCTGCTTTCAAACACTGTAGAAGACAAACAGCTGTGATACAGTTAAACAGCAGGACTTGTGAAGAGACACGTCATACACACAATCTGTTCACCTTTATACTTTCATAAACAGCTGCAGCTCTCTCCGGGTCGCTGTTGTGATGCCGGAAGGCAAATTCAGTTTCCACTATTCCAGGTGATATACACTAGGAAAAATTTAAAATGATAGGTTAATAAATGTGACAATGCTGAACACATGGAACAGCCATTAGCCTTTTCAAATCTATTGTTCTCTTTCATAGGTTCACTCAACGCTGCGTAGCTTTACGCAATGGGAACACCCCCAGGTGTGACGATTGTCTGAATCCCTTATAGAATCACGCAAATTAATTGGCTGATGGCGCGAGACACCGCCCCTACGACATACGTGATTGACATAGACCGGCCCTTGTGCCATCTTACCCCTCTGATTTTCCTCTCTTCAGAAGTGTTTGCTTCTCGCGGTTTTTCGGACCCATTTTCTCGACAAAGTTTTATTCTGGGTTGGGTGCAATATGGCAGGTTTGGTGGCGGCTGAGCGCCACCTGTGGCTGAATCTGACAGAGATCAGGGAAAAGGAGAAGGGTTTCCTCCTCAACGCCAACTCTGTGATCCAGCTTTGGCTTATTCAGATAAATTCAGGGCTGCTAAAAGGCAGTTTGCGTCTGACTGCGTTTAAGCAGTTCATGCATGTCGTGCACGCGAACTAGGGAGCATTTTGCCCCAAGAAAGGATCCAGTCGGTAGAGTGAGCGATCTGGTGCATCCCCCACCGTACATAGTTGCTGCAGGTTACAGCCATTGTACACGCGGTAAGGGACGCCCAGCGCTTTCCCCCAGCGTCAGTATCTCTTGCCCTTGCCTTTACGGCCTCATTAGGTCATGCCTCCATGCACGAGGATGCGGTGAGCTCTCCTCTGCTTTGGCCGGATACATGTCCCTCCTTCAGGGGAACGTTCAGAGCGGGACCCCGTGTCGGTATACCCCTTAATATGGTCCACTCCACTACCTCTGTTGGCCTTCCTCCATACCTGGAGGGACTTTGCCGGGAGTTTCGCCTTAAATTCTTCGGAAGATCCAGTTCTGTTACACACTCCAATTTGCTCGCAACGAGGCTTCTGTCCTACAACAAGAAGTCTCCTCTCTTCTGCTCAAAGGGGCAATAGATAAGGTCCCCTCTTCGGTCCAAGAGGGCGACTGGTTTTTCACCGTTGACTTGAAGGATGCCTACTTCCACATACAGGTGGTTTAGAGGCACACAAAATTCCTCAGGTTTGCCTTTGGAGGAAAGGCTTACCAATACAAGGTTCTTCCCTTTGGGCTAGCTCTGGCCCCAAGGACGTTCACCAAGTATATGGATGCAGCTCTAGCCCTGCTGAGGCTCCAGGGCATCCGGATCCTCAACTACCTGGATGACTGGCTCGTTTTAGCCAGTTCCTGGGAGCAGGTGATTCGTCACAGGGACTCACTCCTTCTCCATCTTCGCACGCTTGGCAGTCTCCTAGGCCTCATGGCAGCGGCTTCCCCGGTTATTCCCTTGGGGCTGCTCCATATGAGACCATTCCTCTAGTGGATGATGTCCCTGGATAATCGCCCCTCTTGACCATCCCCCCGCCTATTAAGAGTGTCAGGCGCCTGTCTCTGCGCCCTCTTAGTGTGGCAGGACCCCAATTTTCTCTGGAGAGGAGTGAGTAAGGCTGGCTTGCGGTGTTTGGTCAGGCAAGTACCTAGCCTGGCACATAAATGGCCTGGAGTTGAGAGCGGTTCATCTAGCTCTCACTCACTTTCTTCCATTCCTGGCGCACTCTCATGTCATCGTCAGGATGGACAACATAACGGTGATGTCGCACATCAATCGCCAGGGGGGCTCCCGATCGCGCACCCTGAAAAGGCATGCGCACCAGCTTCTTCTTTGGGCACAGGACACATTTTTGTCCCTGAGAGCGGTTCATGTCTCAGGGGTCCTAAAGGTAGTGGCGGACTTTCTGTCGAGACAGAAACTCAGGTCAGGGGATGGATGCTGAACCGCCAGATGGTGGATCAGATTTGGGAACGATTCGGCGCGGCAGAGGTGGACCTCTTTGCACCTCAGGAGTCAACCCAGTGCCCCCTATGGTTCTCCCACTCTCACCCTACCTCTCTGGGATAGATGCGCTAGTGCACCCCTGGCCGGACATGAATCTGTACGCTTTCCCTCCGGTCAAGCTCATCCCAGCGGTATTTGTGCAGGGTGAAAACATACGGAGTCCGCCTTCTCCTAGTAGCCCCATTCTGGCCTTCCCAGACGTGGTTCTCAGAGTTGGTCCCCCTTCTGAAGGGCGATCTGTAAGAGATTCCAGTCAGGAAAGACCAGCTGTGTCAGCTTCAGGGCAGACTTTGGCACCCACGTCCAGAGATCTGGAAGTTGTGGGTATGGCCGATCATAGGTCGCCCTTAGCTTTTGATCTCTCAACATGGAATCTATGAGATCATTAATAGTGCCAGGGCCCTTTGCACTAAGTAGCTCTACTTCTTCAAATGAAAGGTTTTTCGAATCCTGGTGATTGGTTCATGCTGTAGACCCAGTTATCTGCCCGGTTTGTTTAGTGCTGGAGTTCCTATAAGATAAGTTTTTAGCTGGAGCGGCCACTACCACCCTGAGAGTCTAAGTTGCGGCTATCGCTGCTCGAAGGGACTCGGACGATGTCCTGCTGGGTAGACATCATTTCGTGTCCTCCTTTATGTGTGGGGTTAAGCGATTAAGGCCGGTTCATCCTTCTAGTTTCCCTTCTTGGGACCTTTCTGTTGTCATGAAGGGGTTGCAGGAGCCTCCTTTTGAACCTCTAGAGTCAGCTCCATACTCTTTTGTTGACGTTGGCCTCGTTTAAGCGTGTGGGAGTGTTGCAGACTCTGTCTGTTAGCGAGTCCTGCACTGAGTTTGCTCCTGGTCTGGTCAAGGCATTTTTAAGACCTAGGCCTGGTTATGTCCCCCAAGTTCTCTCTACGTCTTTTCATTCACAGGTGGTACTGCTGCAGGCTTTCTCTCCCTCCTCTATGAGTGAGGGTGATGATCTTCATCTGCTCTGCCCTGTCAGAGCCCTGAAGATGTATGTGGACCGTTCCAGCCAGTGGCGTAAGTCCCTACAGCTGTTGGTGTGTTTTGGTTGCAGGCCGTAAAGATTTAGCCGCAAGAGCTAAACACACATATCCCACTGGTTAGGGATGCTATTTTGTTGGCCTTTAAGGTGCACAGTCCTGCCTTCACCTCTAGACATCAGAGCTTATTCCACCAGAGGGGTGGGCTCTCCTCAAGCTTTGTTTAGAGGGGTTCCCCTGGAGGGCATTTGTTATGGCGGCAGGTTGGGTCCTCTCCCCATACTTTTGTGAGGTTCTATAACCTTGATGTGAATACAGCTCCTGGTTCCCATGTTCTTTCTGTTTGAGCCAACTGTGTTTTTGGTGTTCTGGTCTGTAATGGGCCAGATCTGGCAGCGCGTTAGCTTGGCGTGTGTGGTATATCGTTCCCATTGCGTAAAGCTACACAGTGTTGAGTGAACCTATGAAAGAGAACTGAGAACCCAAGTGCTCTGAGTAGGGAACGAGATACTGCATTCGCTGCCAAGCTCCTCTCCGCTGTCGACCTGCTTCTTCGACAGGAAAATCTGAGGGGTAAGATGGTGCGAGTGCGGGTCTATGTCAATCACGAATGACGTAGGGGCGGTGTCTCGCGCCATCAGCCAATTAATTGGCGTGATTCTATAAGGACTTCAGACAATCGTCACACCTGTGGGTGTTCCTATTGCGTAAAGCTACACAACGTCTCATTCCCTACTCAGAGAACACGGGTTACGTAAGTTAGTGGGGTTAGTAACATTCTACCTATTTAAATTAAAGCATTATCAATTTACCTCAAATCTCAAATATTTTTTGCAGACCTTTTCCTCAGCTGATGTGTAATGTTAAAACAACTAGTTATCTGCTGATGGAGTTCACACTATTTTGTCATTCGAAACCATTTCACCTAAAATATGTACTTAAATTATTATTATAATTTTTATAATATTCTTACAGGTTTACAAACTATTTTGTTATCTAAAAGCATATGACTTAATTATCTACTTTCTATATATTTTTACTTTAATCTTGGGGGTTTACAAAAGTTTTTTTGTCATCTCAAACCATTCATTCATTAATTTAACAACAGATTTGTATATTCACAGTTCTCTGATGCTGGTCAATGGTAACAAGTCATAAACATAAACAACTTTTTTAAATAAGTTTTTTATTTTAAAATTAATATTTTTTTGTAGTTTTTCCTTTTTATGTTTCAATTAATTATTAGCTTTTCAGCAACTCTTTGGAGTTTGGAAATTATTTTAATTATTTTATAATCCTTAAGATACTTTTGTAGCTTTTATTCATAATTTGAATTAGTTTTTAATGTTTATATTTTCTGTCTTTGTTTTAATTTGAGTTAAAGCTGTACACATTTTATTGTGCATCTTTATAATTAGTTTTTTTATATTTTTACAAAGTTTTCATTATTTTATATTTCAGTTTTAGTTATTTTAGTACATCAAGTTTAGTACATGAATAATGTTACCTTGGCAACTAGCTGAAATAAAATATATATTTTTATATATATTTGAGGTTAAGGTTTAAAGTAACAACATGTATTTTTTATGGTTTTAGTGAAGCTAAAGCTTTAAGCTTACATGTGTGTGCCTGTGTGTGTATACAGACTCACCGTGGCTCGGATGTGTGTTTTTATGGTTTTAGTGAAATATTATTAGCGTGTGTGTAACAGACACACCATGGCTCGGATGTTGTTTTTATGGTTTTTAGTGAACTATAAGAAGCGTGCATGTTGTGTGCATGTGTGTGCATACAGACTCACGTGGCTCGGATGTGGTTTTTATGGTTTTAGTGAACTATAATAAGCGTGCAGTGTGTGCATGTGTGTATACAGACTCACCGTGGCTCGGATGTGTTTTTATGGATTTAGTGAACTGTAACTAAGCGTGCATGTGTGTATACAGACTCACCGTGGCTCGGATGTGTGTTTTTAATGGTTTTAGTGAACTATAAAAGCTGTGCATGTGCGTATACAGGCTCACCGTGGCCTCGGATTGTGGTTTGGCCTCCCGTAGCTCTTGTCTCAGTCCCTCTGTCATAGCTGGTCACAGCGTATTTAGTGGCGCAGTAGAAATGTTCGTCCGCACTGGGCACCATCCTGTGACCCCCCCCATACTGCAGAGAGATCATCAACACAGCCTGGGAGAGTGTGTACAGCAGCACATTTCTAGCTGTTAAATAACTCCAACAGACAGTAAAGCGCAGTACCTGTTGATGTTGATGATGTGTCCGTCATCCACGTGTCTCTCCTTCATGGACTGGTAGGCCTCACGCGTACAGATGGCCAGAGCGAGGAATGTGACCTGCACAGGAAACAGATGGTGTATGAATGGATGATAAAGACCATGTCTAGATCACATTTTATCACAAAATCTTTCCTGAAGCTGAAGCAGTGATGCATGGCTCTAGCAACGCAAGATCATGGTTTTAATTCCCAAGGAAAGCTTGAACTGATGAAATGTATGCATTGAACAAGGCAAATAAAAGCAATGCAGAGCTAAAACAGTAAAAAATTAATAAAATGAGAATGTATATTTTGCATAAAGAAAATGAAGCCTATTTTGACCAGTTTTGTTAACCTTTACTACAATTTAAAATGAAAATAAGATAATTTCTCACAATTATTACAATCAGAATTGTGAGACTAAAGTTTTTTTTGCTGTAGCAGAAACAAAACAACAACAAAAACAGACTTGCGAGATATAAACTCGGAATTACAAGAAAACTGAGATATAACGTCAGAAATGTGAGATAAAGTGTCACAGTTTAATTTAGATTTTTTTATTACGAGGCAGAAAATTATAAAATATATATATTTGTTTTGCTTTAGTCATTTAACTTATACTACATGAAAATATTGAAATATTGCCTGAAAAAAATACTGAAATATGTTTAAGCTGAAGTACTAAAAACTGAATTAAAACAAAACAAAAAATAAAAAAACACTACATTTAAAATATTTTGGAAAATTCTAAATAAAATGTCTAAATAAATAAAAAACAATAGCACATAACAAAATAACAAAAAATATTAAAAAAAAAAATGAAAATCTAAAAATAAAAGCTAATTAAACATATTAGTAAAAATCATAAAGTAAATAAATAGTACTAAAATAATATGATTGGACAGTATTCTGTTGAAGCTGTCCCTATCCTGCCAAGATTAAAAGCCTTGGCTTGGTGCAGTGAATCAATGAATCAAATGAATCAAACTCACTCAGAATGCAATGCAACTGTTAGTTGTTGCATCTACATTTACATTCATGCATTTGGCAGACACAGTGACTTACATTGCATTGAAGGTTTACACTTTATCAGTTCATGCATTCCCAAGGAATCGAACCCATGACTTTGGCACTGCAGATGCACATTGCACGGGCAACAGCTGCTGTCACTCAAGCCGCTGTTCAGTTAGGGAAAGTGGTTTTGAGTGAGAGCAGAGCTGTGGTAACCAAAAATAATGAAGTGCTGTTTGAGTGCCTACAGCAGTTCATTTAACCGTACTCGATGAAGCGCTTAAAAAAGAGAGTTGAAGAGGTGAGCACAAATTAAAAATGCTGGATAAAAGTGTGACCTTTCCATGGCTGTTTTAAACCATAGGCAGCATTTTAAGACACATCGACTGCTTGGAAATGTAGGCAGCAACACTGCAAGTCTGAGTACTACAAATCAGATGCGGTCTATAAAGATGTGTGTGCTTCTAACTCACATCGATCATATTCCTCCAGCCGTCTGTCTTTCCGCTGAGCAGCGGTTCGTTGTGAGCCAGACCGGCGTTGTTGATGCACACGTCCACTCCCTTATGCAGCGTCTTGATGGCCGAGAACATGGACAGAATCTCTTCCTCGTTGCACAGATCACACTTATACGGGATCAGAGTGCCGCTGTATCCCGCGCTCTGACACTCGGCTGCCAGCTTCTGCAAGGACAAGAACAGAAAACGCTTGAACGGTGCTTTCAGTGTCTTCTGAGAAGGACGACAGACTGACAGCTGTCTGAGATCAGAAGGAGAAAGCTGGAAAGTACTGCTAATAGATTTTAGGTCGAGGCGTTTTCACTCAACAAAGCTGCATTTTGTGATTAAAAACATTCAGGAAACCATAATATTTGGAAATATTATTAGAATTTAAAATACCCCTTTTCTATTTGAATTGCTGTGAATTCTCAGCTTCATTTACTCCAGTCTTTCTTCAGTGTCACATGATCTTTCAGAAATCATTTTCATATGCTGATTTGATGAATAAAAAGTTCAAAAGAATGCCATTTATTTAAATAGAAATCATTTGTAACTTCATAAATGTCTTTGTCACTTTTTATTGATTTAATTAATACTTGCTGAATTGAAGTATACATTTTAAAACAAAAATAAAATAAAAGTTATTAACACAATTAAATATTAATAAATATATTTATTCAATCTTACTATTACATCTTATTCATATTTATATTAAATATACATATTTATAAATTATTATAAATATGAATTAAATAGTAAAATAATACAATTGTATTTATTTAAGAAATAAAAATATATGTGACTCTTGCTTTAGTTTTAGAGACTAATTAAATAAATGTCCCTAAAACTAATGACTTGGATCTTCTCGCCACTATAATTACAAGAATAATAATGTTGCTAAACTAGTAATTTGTGAGAAAATAACTAATTATTGTATTCCATTCCCGTACGGTGGATTGCAATTACCACCATTATCATGATTGCAGCACTTCCCTCATTTAACACAACCGTCCTCACCGAGTCACCATGGCAACAGAGAAGCACGGCTAAAGGTGAAACGACTTCACCGACATCACAACTGCATATGCATAAACAAAAATAATTAACAGCACTTTCTGAGGGGCGGAAAATTCTGAAATCACAAAATCTACACACATTGTCAACTCTTTATTTATGAAAAGAATTACTTTATTGCGCATGTCTAACCTCAAGATGTGTCACTCCCACACACACACACACACACACACACACACACACACACACACACACACCTTAAGAAAGCTCTTAGTAATAAGAAAATAATCTTCTGTCTTAATAAGATTAAGAGTTCCTCTCTTCTGCACAGAGCAGTTTCCTCCATTTACTGGCTCCTGATTCTGTTTTTAAACACATTCGATCCATACTCTTTGCGTCTGATATCACTTAGTGGGTAAAATGCAGATAGTGATGGATGACTGGACGTGTCCAACCTCTCTCTCACACACACACAGGTCTTTAGACGGGTAAAGCACTGACAGGCTTTCACTCACTTTTCATCAATAGCACTGACAAACAGCTCAAGTCCACTCATTAACACGAACACACACACACACACACACGAGCTGTGCACTTACTAGTGCACTAAAAACTGCTTATAGAGGTAGTTCACTAGGTTTTGGAGGAGCTTGACAGTCTTCAGTTCTTGTTTAATGTAGTTGACGCTACGACAGTGTCCTGAAATAATAATATAATTACATGCCTTCGTGCTTCATGCCAGTTTAATAATGGAAAGAAAATTCATTTTAAAGAAATTACAAAAATGAGCTTTTAGTAAAGCATCAGGATTCTAGCACTAATGTTTTGGCACTGCTAATCCAATGAGAAAAATCTAAATAAATGTCACACCTCTATACAGACATACACATAAAGCATTACTGCCAGTCTGCCTAAGTATTTAAGATATTTGTCTGGAGTCATTCTTTCTCACCAGTGAGTCAACTGAGCTCACGGCTGATTGGTTCTTTTTTGGGGAGACTTACTTAGTTTGTGATTGGCTCACGTCCATCCCCGAGGGGCCCAGAACAGGGGCCAGGTTTGGCTCTCAGTGAGTGTGTCTGTACTGGATGAACCCTTGATGCCAAATCAGAGTAATGAAGCGTCGCTGGTGCTACAGCCCAAAAATATCCTGACCCATCTGTACATCCACTTTAAGAGGCGACAACATTTTTATGACAACACCCTAAACATGAATGAGAATCTGCACATTAATGACTGAATTAACTTATGTAATCGTAACAGACTAGTAAATGCATGTGCAGGTAAAAATATCATGACGGTTTTTCATGATATTTAAAAGGTGAAATAAATGAATTTAGAAAACTAGATTATAGGCTATTTGAAGACGAAGAATGGGCTAGGGTTTTTCCAGTAAATATTATTCTTCTATAAAGGACAAAATATTTATTGCATTTTTATTTCTCATCACTTTGAAGGCTTTTATAGACTATAAGAAATAAACTCATTATAAAATGCACAACACGTGGTTTCACTTTCAAGTAGGCTACTTACGGTGAATCCCAATTTCTCTGTCTTACCCCTTCCCCCTTCCCCTTAGTTTTGTGCGTTCACGTGAGAGTAAGGGCTAATTCTGGTTTTGATCGAGGGGTAGGGGTAAGTGAAAGGGGTAGATACCCCTTAAAACCAAGAATTTTTGCGAGCTTACTTGAAACCAAGGGTACCCAGAACACACTGCGGTGATCATCCAGAGAGTATTTTCGGCTTAAATAATTGATTTGAAAACTACAACAGTCCTGTACATATATATTTGTTCTTAATTGAAACGTTTTAAAAAAAAAATCGCTAGTTTTCTATGCTAACGTTACATTGTTGGTTTGCACAACAGTCCCGCATTTCTCTGACTAGAGAAAACATCACTAAAACCCACGCAATCGACAAACACACACTTGCAGACGGAGAGTTTGTGATCAAACACACACTTTTAGATGGAGAGTTTGTGATCAAACACACACTTTAGATGGAGAGTTTGTGATCAAACACACACTTGCAGACGGAGAGTTTGTGATCAACACTTGTCTCCTCTGGTGACGTAGCAGCAGCTAGCGACGATGTATGATGACGTAACTGTAACCAAGTGGTGTCTCATTTCATAGGGGGATGTTTTCACCCCTAGCGCTTACCACTCGGTTTCGAGGGACAAGGGCTAGGGGTAAGACGAAGGGGTAAGACAGAGAAATGGGATTCACCCTTAGATTTGTGTATATAAAAATTTCCCAGCAGAAGTATGTTTGTTAACAAGTCATCTTTGTTAATTATTGTGTGTTCGGGGAGGACTTATAGACCATAATATCAGCGTGATCTTGCGTTATTTCCTTCACTTCTCGTGTGCGTTTGGCTGTAGTTTGTGGAGTTGTCGGCGGTTCTTCCTATCGTAAAGTCATGCAGTGTGTAACCTCCTCTCTCCGATACATCGTGCAATGTGAACACAGCAGCGTCTGAATGAACCCCAGATAGTCTGCGGTGTGAAAACAACAGTGATCCGGTGACTTTGAGAATCATGCAGTGCGAACTCGGCATAAGAGAAACTATGTAAAAAAACCGAGTCAAAATTGGATTAAATTAAACTAAATAAAATTAACTACTTCTAAATATATTTATTTAAAAAATATATGTATTTAAATACATTAACAATAAATTTCTATTTAAAATATTTATAAATATATAATCCTATTACTGTTTGCTATAAAGTACATGTATGTATACAGTGCCTTGCGAAATAATTCATAAATGCATTTCATCTTTTATGTTAAATTGCTTTAAATTACTTTTTTTCCCACATCAATCTACACTCCATACACTATAATGGGAAAGCAAAAACAAAAAAAAAGGGTTTTAACATATTTGCAAATGTATTAAAAACAAAAACCTTAAATGATTCCATTGCATAAGCATTCATACACTTATCTTGGACAGTTGTAATTTAGCTCAGGAGCATTCACATTGCTTGTATGTGTTACTAGACTTTGAGTGAAGGTAACCTGTGGCAAATTCACTTGAATGGGTATCATTTGGAAAGGCACAGGCGTCTTAATAAAAGGTCCAACAGCTGATAAAGCATATTAGAGGAAAAACCAAGCCCTGGGGTCAAAAGAAGAGTCTGTAAAACTCAGAAACAGGTTTGAGTCAAGCCACGCATCTGGGGAAGAGTTCAGAAAAACATTCTGCTTCATTGAAGGGTCACAGAATCATGTGGTCTCTGTTACCCTTAATGGAGGAAGTTTGAAACAACCAGGATTCTTCTTGAGCTGGCTTCTTGGCCAAATTAAACAACTGATGGAGAAGGGCTTTGGTTAGAGTGGTGACGAAGAACCTGATGATCCCTCTAGTTGAGCTCCATGATCATATGTGGAGAACAAACATCACTGTAACACTCCACCGATCTGGGCTTTATGCTGGTGTGGCCAAACTCAATCATCTCCTCAGCGAAGACACATAAAAACACACTTGGAATTTACAAAAAGCACCAAAAGAACCCTGACTGTGAGAAATAATATTCTCTGGTCTGATGAACCTCAACTCTAAGCATCATGTTTGAAGGAAACCAGCTCTGCTCATCACCTGCAGAGTACCATCCCAAAAGTAAAGTGTGCAGCCTAATGCTGTGGGGCTGTTTTTCAGCGGCAGGGACTGAGGGACTCATCAGAGAAGAAGAAAACCTCAATGCACCAAAATATAGAGATAGCCTTAGTGAAAACCCAGTCCAGAGCATTCAGAACCTAACCTCAGACTGGGCAGAAGGTTTACCTTTCAACAGGACAATGAACCTAAACACACAGAAAGAGTGGCTTATACACAACTCTGTGAATGTCCTTGAGTGGCCCAGCTAGAGCCTGAGCTTGAACCCAATCAAATATTTCTGGAGAAACCTGAAAATATACATCAACCCACTGTATCTGAAAACATGAATTTTTTTTTTTACATTTAAACAATACATAGATAGTTCCTGTGGCTCAGTGGTAGAGCATTGCATTAGCACTTAGCAGCGCAAAAGGTTGTGGGTTTGATTCCCAGGGAACACACATACTGACAAAAAATGTATAAGCCTGAATTCACTTGCTTTGGATAAAAGCGTCTGCTAAATGCATAAATGTAAATTATAATTTTTTAGTAAACAGCAAGCATGCTCCTGCAGATCTAAAAAGTATATTATAATTTACCAATATTATTTAAAATATTAAAACTCTATCAATGAACAAAAAGCAATACATATTAAAAAAGCTCAAAATATCCACATTTAGTCTCTCAGCACTGGCTAAAGGACACACAAGAGAAATCAATGCCACACTCTGCATTACAGAACAAAAGCACTGAGATTTCATTTAGACCGAGAGAGCATAACAAGATGAGCTGTTCTCAAATTCACTTAATGTTCTTTTCTTACGACTGTATGGAAATAGGTAAAAGAGCAGGATAAACCTGGTGTGAAGGAGAGATGTTTGGGGAATTCTGAGCCATAAAAAAAATAAATAAAAAAACACACACACACACACACACACACACACACACACACACACACACACACACACACACACACACACACACACACACACACACACACACACACACACACACACACACACACACACACACACACACACACACACACACACACACACACACACACACAGACACACACAGACAGACACACACACACACGCCTTTCCTTCCTGATCCGTGTCTCCTTTCACTTGCAGCGAAGAGCAATTTGGCCTGTCAATGTATATTCACATCTTCATTAGTAAAGCTGCAGATCTGAGCCGCCCAATGAAACAGGAAGTGAACAAAAGAGCCAGAAACAGCTCAGACTTACAATAGCCACAACTTATTAAATCAGACGCTCCTAACGAGGGCTGTCAGACGCACCAGCACTGATGCCGTCAAAACTCAATAAGTCTGTACTGAAGTATGCATATAACAGCTATTTACATCGTAATATTTTAAAATATTACTGTATTTTTGATTAAATAAATGCAGCCTTGGTGAGCATAAATATAGACGGTTGATTCCTTAGGATAAAAATAAAATTAAAATGTTTTATTTTTATAAAACAATCAAATAAATAAAACAAATCAGAATTATGAAGAAAATGTGAGAATTGTAAGAAATTTTTTCTTTAACAGGAAAAAAAACTAATTGTGAGATGTAAAGTCAGAAAGATTAGATTTGTTTCATTTTAATTTGGTGGCAGACACAATAAAACAGAGTTGAACACAATAAAAAAAATAAAGCAATAAAAGAAAACAAAAGAATAATTTAAATTTGTGAGAAAAAAAAATCTGAATTGTGAGATAAAATCACTATTAATTTGTATTTTTATTGTGAGGCAGACAGAAAACAGATTTGCAGAATTTAAACACTAAATTGATTGAGAGATAAAAAGTTTCAATTACCCTTTTTATTTGTATTATTTGTCTATGGCAAAAACGGGCTTAAATACATAAGGGACATTTTATTGATCTTATATATGTGTGTGTGTGTGTGTGTGTATACTATATATATATATATATATATATATATATATATATATATATATATATATATATATATACACACAACCCGAATTCGATAAATGTTGGGAAGTTTTTACATTTGAATAAAATGAAAACTAAAATAATTTCAAATCATATGAACCAATATTATATTCACAGTAGAACATAGATAACATAACATGTTTAAACAGAGAAATCTTAATGCACAAAATTTGCTAATTTAAAATTTGATGCCTGCTACTGATGCCTACTACTCAAAATAGTTGGGACATGGGCATGTTTACCATGGTGTAGCATCTCCTCTTCTTTTCAAAACAGTTTGAAGATGTCTGGGCATCGAGGTTATGAGTTTCGATGTTGGAATTTGGTCCCATTCTTGCCTGATATAGGTTTCCAGCTGCTGAAGAGTTTGTGGTCGTCTTTGATATATTTTTCATTTAATAATGCACCAAATGTTCTCTATCTGGACTGCAGACAGGCCAATTCAGCACCCGGACTCTTCTACTACGAAGCTATGCTGTTGTAATAGCTGCAGTATGTGGTTTTGCATTGTCCTGCTGAAATACACAAAGCCTTCCCTGAAATAGACGTCATCTGGAGGGGAGCATATGTTGCTCTAAAACCTTTATATACCTTTGAACATTCATAGTGCCTCCCAAAACATGCAAGCTGCCCATAACGTATGCACTTATGCACCCCCATACCATCAGAGATGCTGGCTTTTGAACAGAACGATGATTACATGCTGGAAAGTCTCCCTCCTCTGTAGCCCGGAGGACACGGCGTCCATGATTTCCAACAAGAATGTCAAATTTGGACTCGTCTGATCATAGAACACTTTTCCACTTTGAAACAGTCCATTTTAAATCAGCCTTGGCCCATAGTACATGAAAGCGCTTCAGGACCATGTTCACATATGGCTTCCTTTTTGCATGATAGAGCTTTAGTTGGCATCTGCAGATAGCACGGGGGATTGTGTTTACCGACAGTGGTTTCTGGAAGTATTCCTGGGCCCATTTAGTAATGTTAATGACAGAATCATGCCGATGAGTGATGCAGTGTCGTCTGAGGGCCCGAAGACCACGACATCCAACAAAGGACTTCGGCCTTGTCCCTTACGCCAAGAGATTTCTCCAGTTTCTCTTATTCTTTTGATGATGTAATGTACTGTAGATGATGAGATTTGCAAAGCAATTTGACTTTGAGGAACATTGTTTTTAAAGTAATCCACAATCTTTTTATGCACTCTTTCGTAGATTGGAGAGCCTCTGCCCATCTTTACTTCTGAGACACTCTGCCTCTTTAAGACATCCCTTTTATAGATAATCATGTTCCTGACCTGATGTCAATTAACTTAATTAGTTGCTAAATGTTCTCCCAGCTGAATCTTTTCAAAATGTCTTGCTTATTCAGCCCTTTGTTGCCCTCGTGCCAACTTTTTTTGAGACCTGTAGCAGGCATCAAATTTGAATTGAGCTCATTTAGTGGATAAAATAGTAAAGTTTCTCAGTTTAAACATTTGTTATGTTCTCTAAGTTCTATTGTGAATAAAATATTGGCTCATGTGACTTGAAAGTCTTTTAGTTTTCATTTTATAAAAAAAATAAATAATAATAATTGTATATTCGGTTCGGGTTGTATGTGTGTGTATGTGTTTGTTTATGTTTTTCTTATACATTGCTTACTAATACTGTTGTTACTGTAAAACACTTCAAGTACAGTTGACTTTAATTGCATCCTTGTTCTATGGTTTAATTAGTTCTGTTGCTTGCAATTTATTCATTATAAGTTTTGTTTAATATAATGAATATTAACTTGAAGAATTACTTGGAAAAATTAAATTGTTCAGTAATAGCTGACTATTATTAAATTATTAATGCCAACTATACATTTTTTAATTAATAGTTTCTTAAAAAATATTTTTATATTTCTTATATGCACACATACAGAGGAAGGTGTGTTTGAGTCGGTGAAAGAGCTCACAACGTAAATGGATCACTAAAGGTCACACGGAAGCGCTGCTGATTAGTCACACACACACACACACACACACACACACACACACACACACACACACCCACCTGTGATAGATTACAGCTGTCCAAAGGTTGGGCTGAATCGTTAATCAAAGTCATTAAAATCGGACTCGTGAAAATGATTTAAACCCCACAGACGCCAGCCGAGTCATTAATGATGGATCATTAGCGCTGCTGACCGGGGAGCTGTTGATTTAGTTCTTCTGCACAGAGATCAACGGACAGAAGACAGGAAGGATGCGGCTGTCAGGATCAGTGTTATGTAACACCTGAACCAACCTGTGAGGCCAGATTTCATCAACCGGCTCCGACTGACACACAGCTGCACAACACAGTCTACTATAAATACACACACACACACACACACACACACACACACACACACACTACAGAGAACGGTGGAAATAGAAACTGCATCAGCTGAAACCCCTGGACCCGCTGATATCCCATAATGCCACAGGAGAACTGAACGCTGATAGAAGTTAAATTAAAAAAGTGTTTAAATTGTACTTGGGTAACACTTGAGATGCTCAACACTCAAAAATGCATTTCAAAATAATAATTTGTGCCATGACATAAAAATGTTCACTGACAAAAAAAAAAGTCACTGACATTTTCCATATGTTATTATCCATATATTATTATGTTTTTTTAAATAAATGTTAAAAAACATGAAAGCAAATATAACTTTTTGACTATCGTTAGATTAGTGTATATACACTTATATATTAATATATATAGTGTATATATATAAAAAATGATGTTTTTTAACATTTTAATTTTAGTTAACAATAAGAACTCTTGCATTAAAATGTTAAGCCAACTAGACAAAAAAAGAAAAAGAAAAAAGGCCCCTGTAAGTCATTAGAGCAAATTAATAAATACCTATTTATATTCAACATAACAACAGCCCAGTATTAATATTAAGAACTGTCAGTCTATAATCTTATCAAAACGTTCTATCATTGAACCATAAATCACTAGAATCACTGAATGTCGTGCTATATACATTGATAGAGACAGAGACCACATAAAAACAAAGAAAACAGAAAGCAAAAGTAGCACAGTAGAAACCTATAAGACGACTGGCAGATTATATAAGGTGTGTGTGTGTGTGCGTGCGTGCGTGTGTGTGTGTGCGTGTGTGTGCGTGTGTGTGTGCGTGCGTGCATGTGTGTGTGTGTGCATGCGTGTGCGTGCGGGAGTTAAGCCGCTGTAATCTTTAATCAGCTCAATGTTTAGTAACACGGGAATCAGTCGTTCACATCACTTACAGTAAAGACCCCAGAGTTTAATGAGACACAGACTGAACAGATGAAGCCTGACAATCCTGCCAGCGGAGGAGAAATCAATCACATGACCATGAAACTGCATTCATTCATATTTAAAACAAGACATTTTCTGTCCAGATGACTATGGGGTTGTTTGGAGTTTGGCCTGTTTTTTTTTCTTTGCATAAAGTAAGTGTGACACATAAAAAAAAATGCATTCATATTTTGAACTTGACACAATGGCCTGAATTATTAATATGCACAAGTAAACCTTTAATGTAATGCAAGTTGCTTTGGGTAAAACGTCTGCCAAATACATGAATGTAAATCTTACAGAAATGATCACTCCTGGAGGATCTGAAGGCAGAGATTTATTTCCTCATCAAAGCCAATCTCTGCTCACAGAGTTGTTTGGTGAGTGTTGAGTTTCCTCTCTCTCTGTGTGTGTGGTGTGTGTGTGTGGGGGGGGTGGTGTGGTGGGGGTGTATATGTGTGTGTGGGGTGTGTCGGTGGGGTGTGGTGTGTATATGTGTGTGTGTGGTGGGGTGTGGGGGGTGTGTGGGAGTAGATATATGTGTGGGTGGGGTGGTGTGGTGTATATATATATGGTGGTGTGGGTGTGGGGTGTATAAGAGTGGGGGTGTGTGTGTTATATATGTGTGTGGGTGTGGTGGTGGGTGTGTGTGTATATATAGGGTGTGTGTGTGTGTGTGTGTGTGTGTGGGTGTGGTTATATATATGTGTGTGTGTGTGTGTGTGTGTGTGTATATATGTGTGTGTGTGTGGTGTGTGTGTGTATATGTGTGTGTGTGTGTGTGGTGTGTGTGTGTGTGTGTGTGTGTATATATATATGTGTGTGTGTGTGTGTGTGTGTGTGGTGTGTGTGTATATATGTGTGTGTGTGTGTATGTTGGACAGAGATGAAGAATGTGAGAATCTGAGATCCTGTTTGTGGAAAGTCATCCAATTTAATTTCAGCACCACGAGAAGCATCCGTGTGTGTGTGTGTGTGTGTGTGTGTGTGTGTGTGTGTGTGTGTGTGTGACGGTAAGACCGAAAGCCAAGTGCTCTGCATTACTCTTCCTAAAAAAAGAGAGAAATGAGCAGATGATAATAGTTCATCTCCACCTCAAAAGTCATAAAGTATATTTAATGACTGACATTTGATTAATTAGCGCATCTCACATAATGCTAAAGGTTGCATTTGAAAACATTTGCTCTTCTCTTGAAAGCATTAATAACCAGCAGTCAAAGCTAGTTTGTTTAACATAAAACATCAGTTGAAAATCTAACAATCACATCCAGAATTATACAGGCCTACATATTTTTTGCATTGAAGTTAAATGGAAGTGCTATTTCTATATTTGCTTCTTTTTTCTGTCTTTCTTTATTGCTTTCCTTAAATCACTTTCCTTCCTCCTACTTTCCTTTCCTTTCCTTTCCCTTTTTCATCTTTCTTTCTTGTAATTTTTGCAGAATTCAGTGGTGCTATTGCTAACTAAAACTATTTTTAACTGTGATAAAGATTAAATAATATATAATTATTAAAGAGTGATACAATAATAAAAACATCCACTTAAAAATAAGTTGAAGTAATAAAATATGTCACGAAAAACTCTCAAAACAAGGTTGATCCAATTGCAGCTTTATTTATAGTCCAAAAAGTAGTCCACACTGGAACAAAAACAGAAAACATAAACAATAATCTAGCAACCAAACACTCTGAAAACAGGGTATAAATCAAGGACGAAACTAACCAGTAAATGACATTCAGCTGAGAATGATCAGACAATCATGAGTGCAAGGGGTGATGGGAAACGAAGTCCAAAACCAAAAAACAACAGTCCAAAAAGAGTGTCCCTCTTGTGGCTGACATGGGCACTCCAGCAACTGTTGTGACAAAATACTCAAACTAAATAAAAATTAAAATAAAAAAACCCAGAAAAGATAAAAGCACATAAAAATAAGCAACTACTAAAATTATGAAAATATAAAAATAATGATATACTATCATGTTATATTATATAGTATTATATAGTAAAAGATAACACAAGTATAATAAATAATATTATATACTAAAAGAAGTGTAATATAAATAATCCTAAAATAACACTAAAGAATATCACTACAATAAAACAGGGATTCAGACTGATGCAACTCTACAAAAGCAATATACAATGTCATGAATTCTACATTTATAAGAGACAAATATGAAAGTATTTAGCCAGAAACTGTGCATTTTAATCAATGAGTGAGTATTTCAACAGGCCTCCTTCAGCAGATACAGAAGAAGATTGACTGAGCTGTCGAACGATGTTTAGTATGCACACTTAGTACATAGAGCACGTCTCTCTCCTTTTGTTTTAAGGCACAGAAAAATCTCTAAATAATCTGATTTGGAGCGATATTTAATTTGACGTGTTTGTTGGGAGAATGCTTCAATGTTGATTAAATGCGAAGCCTGAATGCACTGCATACTAGTCGATCCGTATGCCTTTAAACACGACATCGGTCTCCAGGGTTTGTTCAGAGAAAGATGCTGATCACAGAGAGACAGTAATAGAGAGACAGCATGGTCACGCGGCACGTCCTCAGACCGTCTGACCACCGACGGATGAATCCATCTCGCGGCACGAGGGGGTTTCATTATCATGCAACAGCTCAGTATAATCGCAGATTACTCCACACAAAGCCTTTCAGCATGTTTCCTCATGCAACTACACGACACGCTCACTGTGAGAATAAAACTACTCAATAAGAAATAAACAACGCTTTGAGTCTTGTTATGAAATATAATCACATCTGATTTATTGCAGGGCTGTTCTCCCCTGCATCTCTCCCTCTCTCAGTCAGCGGGTGTCCATGCACTCAATGAACCCACGCCTGCACCAGGATTCTGATGTCATTTAGTGTAGAGACAGTGGCTTTCAGGAGACACGGGACGTCCCCCGGAGGCCCTTCACATCTGCTTTCATATCTCAGGCGGATATAAAGCTCATTTCTACAAGAAATATTAGTTTTGCCTTCATCTTCCGGTGTGGATAAACACACACACACATCCACCACACACACGCACACACACACACGCGCGCACACACGCGCACACCCACCACACGCACGTACACACACACGCACACGCACACACACACACACACACACACACGCACACACACGCGCACACCCACCACACACACGCGCACACACATGCACACACACACACACACATGCACACACGCACGAACACGCACACGCACACACACACACACGCACACGCACACACACACACACACGCACACACCACACACGCACGCACGCACGCACACACACACGCACACACACACACAGAACAATGAGCATCTAAATGGCAATATACTGTATTTAGATAGACGCTTAGCATGTGCAGGATGGTGATGCACCAGCAAGTGTGTTATTAAAATAAATAAATACAAATATTTACTAATTCAGTTGTTATAGCACAAATGGTAAAACTAATCAAAGAGCTCATTTGTAAGTTGCTCTGGATAAAAAACATTTGCTAAATGTAAATGTAATAATAGGAACACTATGAATGCAAATTGATCGATTTTACTCAAATAGTTAATAGGTTTTAATAAAAAGCAGAGATGTCTGAAGTGTACATCTAATTCATGGAAATACTGAATAATCCCCCTTATTAATTATAAGAGTTATTTAGAAACAAAATAAATTGCACTAGTAACATAACATAAAATAAAGATGATGATGCACATCTACAACTGGCTTTAATCTACAAATCTAAAAACCACTGATGTGTCCACAAATTCCTTATCAGACACAAAAAACCTTGATATTCAACGTAATACAATATCACAGATCAGTATTTTCCAGAGACATTAATTTTGATCTGTTAACCTCAAAACTGACTAAATTTCACAAATGTCAGTATTCAGATGAGACAAAATTACAAATATCATAACCATTCATCAAGTGTTCAGATGAGATTTTGTGCAATATTTGGTCTTTTTGAATGTAATGCACAGAGCAGTTATTCACTAAGAATGAATTGTGTTTTATTTGCATGTGCTGCTCGTGTTGTTTTAGCACCTGACTGACTATAGGAATCATGTAAATCAGGTGATGTGCATAAACGCTTACGAAATGAGTGCTTCTCACTGCATGAGTTTAGGAGAACGAAACAGATTTGGTTTGATCCATTACCTCACGACACAATACACATCAGCATGTCATGATTCAGTACAATGCCACTGCCATGCATCACTGTATCAAAGATTTAGGAATTTGAACTAGAAATATGCTTTATTTTGGCCAAATGTTGGGAAGTTCAAGCTGAAAGAAACACAGATCTAGTGATCTTTGTGTGTGTGATAGATGCTTGTGTAGACAATCGACATCAGGACTTTTACTAACCTGCACAGTTGCACTTTTTAATGATTATATATAACAGCATGAGATGAGCTTCATTTTTAATGCAAAGTTTGACATGTTTGCACTAAGAAAACAGACCATGCAAGTGTAGAGTATGTCCCCCTAAAGCACCGTGCATGCTGGTAACATGTCCACGTGTGACCTACATGCCTGGTTTGTGTGCAGCGTTGGAGCGGTTTTCCATGCTGGGTGCAGAGCTGACACATCACAACCTGCAGGTGACATGACGACCTGTGTGCTGTGTCACATACAGGCACACGCTTTCTTTAGCTTCTCTCTGGGAAATGTAATAGATCTGAGACTGCTGAATAGACTTATCTATTCTCAATAATAGTAGCCCAACTTAACCAGCAGGCACTGCTTTAGACATGACCCTGGAGCACAAAAGCAGTCTTAAGTCACTGGGGTATATTTGTAGAAATAGCCAAAGATACACTGTATGGGTCAAAATTATAGATTTTTATTTTATGCCAAAAATAATTAGGATATTAAGTAACGATCATGTTCCATGAAGATATTTTGTAAATGTATTACCGTAAATATATCAAAACTTCATTTTTGATAAGTAATATGCATTGCTAAGAACTTCATTTGGACAGCTTTAAAGGTGATTTTCTCAATATTTCGATTTTTTTTTTTACATCCTCAGATTCCAGATTTTCAAATAGTTGTATCTCAGCTAAATATTGTCCTATTCTAACACATTTTGGAACAGAGCTAGTGAGTGAAAGCCTGGTAAGTGTACATCAGCAAGTGTGAATGAAGCCTAATGCATTTCAAAGCACAGTGGGGGAAAACCCTCTTCACTCAAACTGCGTCTGGTAAACAGCCCAGCGCTCACAACAGAAGCAAAACTAATAGAGCTGATGGCACCGCAGTGACGCGCTTAAACAAATACACTGAGCCTCCTGCCAAGACGACAGAATTCAAGAGCTGCAGCGCCTCGATGCTCGGCCACCGGAAGACGACAGCGTCTGTGAAGGCTATTTGAGGTCTGATTATGTGCCTTTTATAAGAGCCATGAAACTTGGCATCAAATCTGACGACTGGGGCAGAGCTTACTGCTTTTCACAGATCTAAAAGAGCAGATTTCACACTGCATACAACTCACTGGCTTTACTTCTCTGTAGAAATCAACAACTCTCAGATCTGTACCATCCCAAACCTTCTTTCGTTCATGCAACACAAAAAATGTATAAATTGTTCATGCATTTGAAAGCAGATTTTTTATTAATCTTGTTTAACATAAATAATAAATGCATGTTAGTTAGAAACAACATGAGCATAAATAATGACAATTTATATTTAAGCTATATTATCACAGAGCTCTAATCCGTTAAACACAACCGTAAGGCATGAAGATTTAACATTTTCTGTAAAGCTGCTTTAAAACCATGTGTACATTGAAAATTAATATATAACTATATTTGACTTGACTCGTCGCCAAGTGAACTGTTCCTTTAAGAGTCAGATGAAAAGAGAGATGACTGATGGATGTTGACTCATGAATGGATAGACGGGTGGCTGATGTCATCGTCCAGAGTTTGTCCTTGTAATCTGACGCATTATAAAAGTGCCCACAACTGGTTTGGTTATGCAACAAAACATACACAAAGGTCATCCATTACTGTAACTGACAACTGGAATAATCAGTTCAGAGAACTGTGGTTTGAGAAAGCTGAGATTCCAGACAGGAATAACAACATTACACAGTGACATTTCCCATTCATACGCACCATCTGACACATGCATGTACTGTATGTGACATTTGACACTTAAGGCCCGTACACACCGGGACGAATATCGGCGCGTGTTATTCGCCAGCGTTTTTCAACGCGTTTTTTGTGTTCACACCCAAGCGATTTTCGCTGACGATGAGCCGAGTGAACATGCAAATTCATTCCCTGACATTAGATGGCGCTTAATGTAAAACAGAAATACCCCGGTACACAAGGTGGTGCTGCGCAACTTTATGCTTCTGACACTCGCTTGTCACTCAGAAGAAGAGAGCAAGTATTTACGCGCTTGTCAAAATCATACAAATTTTAAATCAAACATTGTGTTTGGGGTTATAATTGATAACCAGATTTCGCCGCGGGATTAATTTCCTGAATATAACGTGGTAACGGTCGGTAACTCTGGTGCAATTTGAACGTGAGCGGGCGGTCTAACAATATCCCGTTCCCGACGTCCTTTCAGAACAGTATATCTGCGCTTTATTATTATCGAGCTCCGGTACAGCCTGCACTCGGACCGTTATCCGCGCGCTGCAGCACGAACTAGTGCTTCGTTTTATTTGCGGGGTCTGAGCAAAGCATGTGCAACGATGCAGATATAATATACAGCTCTCAAACAGAACTGGCAGGTTGTGATGAGTGACAGATCATAATAAAGATGGAGTGTGAATGTGATGTCATTGAAGGACGTTCAACTATTTTCCTTTTTTTTGTATTATGCTTATTCTATCATTTTAAATGACAGACTGTCAAATTTATTTATTTTTCTCTGCTGCACTTTTCACTGTGTTAACAGCAAGATGTTAAATTAATTTAGTATTTTGACAGGACTTATAAAATATATATTAGGCTAAACCTAATTTTTTTTTCTATTGTGTTGTAGGCTGAATGTTAGCATAAACGAATTATATCCTGACAAAACGAATAAAAATAAGGATTACAATTTTTATATAACTTTTTTCTCTCGGTGACACTTTATTCCGTGTTGGCAGCAAAATGTTATTTACATTTTTATGTCAATAAATACAAGACGAATAAAATAAATACAATTTTATGCAGACTACACTTTTATTTGTTAGCCTAACTATCTGTTCAAGCAGAAATATGAGTGAGCCGAGAGCGCACATATAGTTCGTTTGCGCATCATAACGGACATAACGCGCGCCTAATGCACGATCCTGTCACTGTAATCATCTTTTCCTTGATTACAATAGTCGTCCATCAACACTTGTGTGTACTAGTGTGACACTGGCTTCTTTTATCCAACTGAGAGATGTAGTTTGCGTTTCATATGATATATATACAGGGTTTTTGAGCAACCGTTCAGTCTGTATTACACACGATGAGAAATATGTGCTGCTCCGAAACACAGAATATGTAGAGAGGTGGTACTGTTATTTATGAATAGGCTATATATTTTTTTACATGACTTAATATACGAGTCATAATATTAGTGAATATATTATATTGTAGTTTTATCTCTCGCCCCTCTGGTTGAGAAACACTGACCTAAAGCGTGATCTTCCAGCATTGTCTTCGTGATCGATCTATTAGGCATCCCTGATCTAAGTGATGTTTTAAAAAAAACATTAGTTTCTCATTTATTTGAGAATTTATTTGCTGATTTTTATTTTATTCAAACACAGTCCTTGACGCAGAATTGCTGCTGATATTAAAGTCAAAGTAAAACACGCACGGCGCTTACAGGCTATTGTAATGAGAATTTATTTGCTGATTTTTATTTTATTTAAACAGTGCTTGACGCAGAATTGCTGCTGATATTAAAGTCAAAGTAAAACACACAAGGCGTAACTCCCCATCGATTGTAATAATGGGAACATTTCCTCACTGTCACAACCCTAGTGCTCAGCAAGACTGTTTTGTGTTTGAGCGCCCCCAGGTTGTGTTTTACTGTAACTTCAGCAGCTCCAGACACGTGAGCAAAAGCGCCAATCTCATTGGTCGGATAGTTTTTGACGCGGTGCGTCAAACCAAAAAAACGAACCTGAGGCGTTTAAAAAAAAATGACGGTTTTACGAGTGGCGTTTTTCGTGTCGGTGTGCACACTCACATTGGCGCCCTTTGTTTAGTCATGAGGCGTTAAACGTCGGCGAATAACGCGCGTGAAATTCGTCCCGGTGTGTACGGGCCTTTATGTTGCTGTATTCCCAGCTAACTTTCTAGCTAAGTTCTTCCAGTAACGTTCATTCAAAGCTATCTGGTCTTCAATAATGTTTTCCTAACACTTGCATAAAAACATTATTTATCCTATACATTGTTCATGCTATGTTTTCACATTTTACGTTTCAGTTGGACATTCATTTAAAGGGGTCACCGGATGCCCATTTTCCACAAGTTGATATAATTCTTTAGGGTCTTAATGAAAAGTCTATAACATACTTTGGTTAAAATGTCTCAATGGTAGAGTAAAACACACCGTTTCTACCATGTCAAAATCAGCTCTGTTTTCAGCAAGCCATTGTAGTCCATGTTGCTTTAAATGCTAATGAGCTCTGCTGACCCCGCCTCTTTCTTTCGTGGAGAGCAGATTTTAAACTTCAGCCGTGAAATTGGCTAACTAGTACATTATTAGGAAAGACAATTTGCAAACAATCACAAAAGTACATATTACGGACTTTTTCTATAGATGAAGCTGATCACGAATGATTCGCGTGAACAGACACATTTAGGCAGATCGGGATCGGCGATCATGAGAGACATTTTAAAGTTAAAACGCCTTAATGATGTATTTGTTTCTAACAAACATGCAGCTTTTCCCGTCGCAAGATGTTAACAGATGGACTGGTGTGGATTACTTGTGGATGATCGTGATGTTTTTAATCAACTCTCATTCTGACGGCACCCATTCAATGCTACATTTCACCAAATCTGTTCTCATTAAGAAAACTAATTCTCAGCATAATCCAGTCTCCCCTATCTAATAGAACAAGTTTGGTTCTTGCAGCTTTCTGCTAACGAGCTGATTTGAATCAGTAATAAGTATCAGTGTAAATAAGACAAAATGTTGAGAAGCCACTGAATGTTCATCCCATTCAGCCACGAGCAGCCCTGATCACATGAGCCCAACCAAACACACAGTGCTGCCAAGGTCAGCGGGATATCCCAGTTTACTGATTCCATGCGCGATGTAAAGATCATGACACCAGCGGAGGGCCTGCATGCACCCTGTCACCGTTGTTTTCTGGGAATCGATTGAGCTTGAAGGACAAGTGAACGACACACTCGACAACACTGCAGTTTCAGCCTAAATTCAAATCTTGAACATTTGTATGAAAAGATGTAATGTAACACCCAACTGAAAACTGCGATTAAGATCAATCCAATCAAAGACTCAGTGCTGCAACATGAGCGTGAGCTTTCACAGCGGTATGGGTGGAGGGAGATGTAGTATTACTGGAACAGACTGTTGTCTGACTGGACTGGCCTGTAGTGCAACTACTGTACACCAATCCATCTCCTGTAGTCCTGCAGCTTTGTATAGAGGAGTTCAAATGTGCATTAATCAGAGCTCGTGTTGTTATGTCTAACAGCGTTGAGAGTAACACATTTTGGGAGTAACAGAAATGCATTTCTCAAATAAAAAATAAAAGAATGCATTTTTTTCCACCAGTGTTATTGGCCGGAGACCATCTACATGTTAGAGTACTTTAAGCAGACAAAATAAAAATTATGTAAATAATTTATACTATATCTTAAACAGATTTGTAATATCCCTTCCTTGTTATTATGGCCAATAGCGTTAGAAGTAACACATTTTTGTAATAAAACTGAAATTGTATATTTCTGCAATTACTCAATAAATATTTCAGATCAAAACAAACTAATTAATTAATTCATGAATTATGGTCATGGGGCCATCTATTTGTTAGTGCATGAAAGCTGACAAATAGGTTAAAATAAAATGTATTTGTTAATTTAATATATTAATCAATTTGATACAATAAACAATATGAAAAGAAATAAACAATGCAAAGAATATCATACACAATTATAATAGTACACTTCTAACTCCAGGTAGTCCAAAGGCCTTACACAGAAACCGATCAAAAGAAGCTCATAGATCTCATCATGTAGTTTGGTGTGTCTGTGGATCAGTGATACATCAGCTCAAAGCTTGCCGTGGGAAAAACTGATCCTGGAACAGAAATCTGCCGTAACTAATGAAGACCCGCTTCCCATTCCACCCCGTCTCCCATAGAGACAACATTATTACTCCCAGTTTGATCATCTCCATCCTGTTCCCAAACCTTTCTCACTGATTTTCCCAGTCTCTCTGTTTGGTTGGAATACAAAAGGTCAGACCTCACTGGGATTGGTGTCAAATTTGACTATAGTCACAACACTAGTGCTTTACATTCATTCAGAGCATCGGGCTGCTGTGTGTGAATGTTTATATTCTCCAGGGACAGTCCCAAACACACACACACACACACACACACACACACACACAAGCACAGTCTTTGACACAATTACAGTGGTGCCTTGTGATCAGACGGACACAAAGCTCGTCTTGTCTCTCGTTTCACTTTGCAGATTCGGATCTCATAAAGTAACCACTTATGTATCTCTATCTTTGTTGTTGATAACCCTGCAAAGAGCCTCTTCAATGATGTTCACATGTACTCACACACACACACACACACACACACACACACACACACACACACACACACACACACACACACACACAAAAAGACACGAGAGAGAAAAAAGGCATTTCCAGGAAAATCAAAGCTTTAAAGTGCTGCAGTAAATCTGAGCAGATTTTACCATGTCATAACTTTCAACCTTTGTCCATCATAACAATATTTAGCAAACACATGTTATGAATGGACTGCACTGAACAGACAGACACACAAAGAGCTGAAACACTTGAATTCAATCTCTATGAATCAGCAATGGAAAAAAAGTATGTAGTTAAAAAACAAATAAAATATTTATTATGAGGAATCAAACTTGCTCTTGTCTTTAGAAATAAATCTTAATAGAAAAACATACTGTTACTCATAACCTCCTTGCTTGTTAAAAAAGCTGCAATAGCGGGTCATTATGAACTTCCACAATTATCTTTGCAGCGGCACTTTTCAGCAGCTATTGTTTCGTGAATCTGGCACAATATAATAATAACTGCACTTGTCTAAACAGTAAACCTGTGAAAAGGTGTTTAAATACATTCAAAAAATAAATCCATCACAGGAACAAAAAGTTACAATTACTAATATAATAAACTTAAATATATACAATATAATAATATACAGTGTATTATTATAATACACATTAATAATATAACAAACAATGTAAAATATTATAAATAATAGATCATATATATTTGTTTTTATTAGATTATTAATCTAAGACAGATAGTTAATAATAGAATACATTTTATTTTAATATAATATATGTATTTTATAAATACTATTATAAAAAATATACATAAAAATCTATATATTATAATACAACAATATATATATATATATAAAGTTCTGTTTCTTCTATACACAGCCTGTGAGAGTTGAGTCTTTTGAGACCTGCAGGGCAGGGCTGAATATCTCATCAATGATTGACAGCTCACGAGGAAGGGTTGAGGAATGATGAAGTGAGAAGCTCAATGAACAATTCCTTCTGCTCCTTCTTAAAGGGACACTTACGTGTATTGCACCCAAACTATTAAGATTTTGCCATATACTACTGGTCATGATGTTCTAAACCCATATGGTTTTCTTATGTGGAAAATCTCAGTATATGAATCATATTACTAGTTTTCATAAGACGACGCGTCTTCAGAATTCTCCTCTACTAGTGTTCGAATTTAGAAAGACATGGAGAGAAAACGTTGAAAAAAACGCTCATTTTGAGGGAAAGTATTCATAAAACCAAAGAACAATACATTTAACAGTATACAATATAACAAAAAACAAGCTTGAACTCGCCTAGGCTTATGAAATCATGCTAATACGTATTATAATGCATGTACAGTAGTGTAAAGTGGGCGGGGAGAAACCTATCAATACTTCACACGCGATCAATCACTGCAGCTGAACGGTCATTTCTCCTAAATAAACTCTCAACTTCTGAATAAAGCTTAAACTGTCTGTCTCTCCTGAGGGAAGGTCGCGCGTAACGTTATAAGAGAAAGACTTGAGTGAGCTAACACACGTAGCGCTAGGGCTAGATCATCACCGAGGCCTCCGAGCGCTCACAATCTGTCAAAGAGCTCGTTTTAACGTCGCTTACCTCGATCTTGTCCACGTTCCGCGCGCAGCCGACCACCTTCATGCCGTGCTGGACGAGAGCGCGAGCCACAGCCGCTCCGATCCCGACAGACGCTCCGGTGACCAGCGCGACTCTCCCCTTCCAGCGCTTCATCGTCTTCAGACGCGGCGGATACAGTGTATCACAGTCAGCGCGGCGCGATGTCACAATGTAACAACGAGTTCTAATCCGCGCCGGACTGTAACAATGTATCACAACTGCGCGCGGCTGTTACTTTGTGTCTGTACCGCCAGTGCAGTAATATCCTCTGATTCAGAATGGTAACGTTATCAGGGAACGTGTTTGGGGCGGGAACAAATCACTCCAGCCCTCCCTGATCTTCCACCGTTCACACCCACGAACAGCTCGACACACGGATCCAATCCCCGCGGAACCCGAGATTAATTATTAACGTCGGCGGAGATTAGAAAAAAACGAAAACAAGCTTTAGGTTGCTGTTGCCGCCCGCACGTTCCCCACGTCAACAATGAGAAATGTTGCCTTGGCAACTACGTGAAATAAAACAAGCTTTTAAATTTGCTTTCTATATTTTCTTATGGTTTTAGTTATCTATAATAACTCTGGATCAGCCTTCTTGTCACTGTACAACCTTTCTTTCAGTTTTGAGCAATCTTTTAGCTCACTCTGATAATCTGTACTTTTGTGGTGTGATGAAAAAGTAGAACTAAACACCATCTAGTGGCTGACTATAGTTTTAACATTTAACAAGGCTTATGATGAAAATACAAGGTTAGAAGTGTAAACAGGTTAAATTATTTTAGCAACCTTTATATGAACGTGTCATTTTATGTTAACCAAATAGGATATTTGCAAACCTACACAACAATATAAACACTCAAAAGACATGATTATTAATCTTTTTATGAAATCGAATTACACAGAAAAGACATTCAAATCTGATGCATATTAATAAATATTCTTTATTTTGTTAAATCACATTGCTTTCAACATCACATCCAGTCATCTTTCTAAATGGATGTTTTCATCTTCCTGTAAAATCTTTTTATTCAGATAATTATTAATCTGTACACATTTATCGGTACAATTCTTGCCACTAAAACTGTCACAGTCAGTGAAAATTTGAGAGAAAAACAAAGAAATGTTTAACAAACAATACATTAAGACTACCAACACCTAACCCTACAGTCAAGGCTCCATGATCAATTTAACAGCAGTGTTCCTAACGACCTGCTCCCTAATCAGCGTGTCAAGAGAGAAAGAAAACAAAGCCAGCTGTGAGTGATTGAGAAGGACTGAGAGTGAAAGAGGAGGGGCCAGAAGGGGAAGACGTGTAACATTACCCAAAAAACATGAACATCGTCAAATACAGCGCTGAAATTGATTCTCTTACCCATTTCATATTCCCAAAGTCAATGCAGCAGTGATCACGAGTGTGTTGACGCTCTATAAAAATAAGTGTGAGTTAGTGTGTGTGTGTGCATCTAATTGACGCTGGTGGCGGGCAGCCACGCTCCGCGGCAGTATTTGGTGAAGCGCTCTTTAAGGTGCTGTCTGTACTGGTCTCGTGTGCGGTAGAACGATTTGTTGCTCTCTACGAATGACTGGATCTCGTCCTGCGTCAGACAGTTCTCTTCATCTGTGGTCACTTCAGATTCATTCTGTGCACAAAGAAATTACAGCAAAAAGTCACTACTTTCAACTATTTCAATACACAAACATCAGTGAGTAATAAACAATTTCACTGAACTGACACAAGTACATTATTAACCTGGAATATATCATAGAGGTCTGTAACCGTGTTCATTTCGTCAATAAAGACAACGATGAAAAATATTCGTTAAACCTTTTTTCTGTGACAAAGACAAGACGCTGATGAGCTAAAACTAATATCTGATGATAAAAACTATGCCGCGTCTTCCTTACAAGACGAGACTAGAATGTTATTTGAGGACTACTGGACATTCAAAACACATCCTATAGGCTAAGTTACCTGTCTTGTTTTTCAAAATGTGCGTCCCTGTCATTGGATTGCAATCAGATGAGGGGCGTTTGCATATCTAGTCTCAGTATGGCAGCCGCAGTGGACGGCTAGGATACTAAAACACGAACTAGTGATCTGAAACACTGGCCTCAGCACTCGAAGGGTTAGGGACTGGGTGACCAGACGTCCCGTTTTTCCCGGGAGTCACAATTCGTTGTCGATTAACTTAAAGTTAGTGAAGGCGGAATAGGCGGAATCGTACTCTCTCGCGCGCGCGCACGCACGCACGCTCCACTTCTTCAGTTCTCATACAGCACGTAATCAGTTCTTAACGCTGACCGCTCAAAGACACACACAGCAGTCCAAATGTCTATCGTGTAGACAGAGTATCTCACGTTAATACAGTCGGTTATGGGTTAAGTGAGCGTAAACAGGTGGGTGAAAACTGAATGAGTGTCAGTATTACATAAATACCTTGTGTCTTAAAGGGACAGCGTTCCTAATTATCTGTGTCATCAATGTTAACCAACAAAATATGTTAAATACATGTAGAGTTAAGTAATCCTACTGTATATGAAAAACAAGTTTAATTTGTATCTCTAGCAAAAAAAAATAATTTAAGCTTTTCCAAATTAAATCCTTTATTCAAATTTCTAATAAGCGTAATTGATTTGGTATAAAAAGAGAAGAAATGTTTTTTTATATTTGAAGACTACATATAAAATAGCTACCTAAATAAATAAATAAATGCAGTTTGACTAAAATGCAATGACTTTTCATCGACTAAAACTATGAAAGACTCAAATGACTAAATGTAACCGACTATTAAGCATCTTCGTCTCAAGATAAAGACTAAAAGGTCTCTGCACACGGAGTCCGAAATTTTCGCATGTTGAAAAATAAATACAACCTCACGTTGTGACGATCACTTTTACACACTGCATGAAATTTTCATCCGTCACAAAAATTCGGATCAGGTTCGATTTTGCTTTCGTAGCATTCATTTTAATAGGAAAGGAGGAAGAATATGAATTTCGGACTCCGTGTACAATGGCCTTCAGACTGAATAAAAAATGCCTGCCACAATTAACACTGGTCTGTGATCAAATACAATGTTTTTTATTTATTATTTAATATAAAACTTGATATACTATTTACCATAAATCTTTGTTTTAAAAATCACTGATCATCAGTAGGGCTTCAACAAACGATTATTTTGAATCTAACAATTAATCTGCGATTATCTCACTGATTAATTAGTAGACTTTGATTATTCATCTTTAGCAATTAGTTAAAATATTAAGTTACATATTCTAACATAAATAAAGGCCACTTCAGCTTTAGAAAGCATATTATGTAATTACAATTAATTGGTAATACTTTACAATAAGGTCCATTAGTTAACATGAACTAAGAACGAACGATACTTCTACAGCATTTATTAATCTTAGATAATGTTGATTTCAGAATTTATTAATGCATTTATAAAAATCACAAGTTGTGTTATGAAGACAGAAAGACATGAACATCTTGGATGACAAGGGGTGAGTACATTAGCTGTAAATGTTTGTTCTGGAAGTGAACTACTCCTTTAAGTACTAAAATTGTTAACATTTGAAAAAAATAAAGCTATATGGAAATATATGAAAATGACAAAAAGCGCATAAAACTACTAAAGCTTAAACTAAAATGAACTGAAAAGCTGATTTAAAAGTAGGGATGTATACGATACCATTTTTTATAATCTGATACCCAGATTTATTATCACTCTTTTGTGTGTTAAACACAATCCTCTACTTTGTGTAATATATTACAAAGTAGGTTAATTGATCAACCAGCAGCAAAAGTCATTCTAGAAACAAATTTTGGGTACACATTTTTCTCAAATCTAATCATCCGGTCAAAAAAAGCATAATTTATTGCGGAGAACAATTTGAACTTTAGATAGTGCTATATCTGGAAAAATATTGCCCAGAGGGAAGAGTTTTTAATGAGCTTTAATTTCACAACCTAATATTTTGTCGGTCTTGAAAATTAAAATAAATCAGTATCAGGGCCCATAACGATTATATGGTGTATAAATATAGTAAAATGTGACCGTTTGAGGGTATCAGCTATCTGACTCACCAGTAACTCCACGAGGCTCTTGGCGCAGCTGTTCTGTTCTTCAGGTAACACAGGCCTGACTGTGGAAGTGTCTCTCACAGGATTCACAGCACGGAGTTCCTTTGCTTCTGCACAGGTGCGGTGAAGAGGAGGGAGATCCAGATCTCTCCTACAGCCGTCAGACACGCAGCTCTCCTCCGCTTTAGATCCCTACAAGAGAGAGGAAGAGATCACAACCAGTGCCGTGATGGCATTGCACCACTAAAAACAATTCATTATAGTTAAATATTTGGATTGTTGTTGAATCCATTTCTACCTTATGTGTTGTTGTTTTTTTAATTCATTTATTTATAATTTGTTCCTCTTTATATGATGTACTGTATATGTGTATGTAACCAGTAACTGCTTATTAAAAAAAAAAAAAAAATTAAGTTAGCACTAAAACAGGTGTTCCACAAGATCACTTTACCTGAGAAGCAACCCATAAGAAAGCCCTTGGCTACTCTGCCCAAAACAGTGTGAACTCACATGCTCGCTCCTGCAAACTGACGCCCTTGTTTTTTCTTTTCTTCTTTTATTTTTGCCCGTTGTGTTGTCTTCTGAGTTTGCCCAGCACTCACACAGCTGTCCACAGCGTCCTCTTCCTTCTCCTCGGAGCAGCGGTGACTACATGAGTATTCACCTGGAGATTACCACACATATGAGCATCAAATGTTTTCAATGCAATCTTCTATGTGGGGCTGTTTACACCTGGTCACGTCATGTGTTTTTTCTGATCAGATAGCTATCCGATCCTGAAAAGACCAGATGTAAATGCCCTCTGAAACGCTTTCGAGACGCATTTAAATCCATCCATTCTAATGGATTTGAAGTTTACTTAATATTAACTAAATATATTTTAAATAAATTACGGCACAGGGCTTTCGTTTTTACTAGGGAACTTCCCATTCTATTAAAAAAAAACATTAAATACAATTTTTATGGTTGAATTATTGATTAATTTTTATATTAAAAAATAAAAATGTTATAACAGTTAGCAATTTTATTGAAAACACTAACATTGCTGTAGTGTTCACCTGGCCAGAACATTTGTTTTGTTAACAGAATATAATGGATTATAATGGATAAGGTAATAATAAATAGGCAAGACTTTAAAACGGTTTAATCTCAAATCAATATTTCATATCCTCAACATTATTTATGCAGTAATAATGTGTAATAAGTGTACATCATCCCTTAAATGTCTATCTTGAACTTGTTTGTTTATCTTGGCTGAAGGCCATTTGCTAGGAACGCTCTTTCTTTGTGGAAGCTTTGTTTTTACAGAGCTAATTAAAGATTTCACCTCAAATCAATAATTTGTGTCCAGTTATTTACTTGTGTTGCCCTTCAGGCCAACCTATCCCAACATCAACCCATACTTCAATAAAAACAAAGCCTCCTCTGTATTCACATTTATTTCCATACCCGTTTCATCATGGTTGCACATGCCCTCGGTGCAGGCCACATCTGAGCCCTCTCTGGATCCCGTCTCGCTGCCCTCCAAACTGGAACAGTAGCCACAGTCACTGCCGTTACTGTGAGGCAAGAGTGCTAGAAGAACAAACAGACACACCAGTCAGGTGCATTCTGGGTAACTTCTATGCATAAGCCCATTATTAAAGAACATGAAAAGCTCTTGACCTTTCTTGATTTTGGGGGAATGCAGGATGGAGGCAGCAGGGCAGGTGCAGGATGAACTCTCGCTGGTGATGATGACCTCCATGCTGCCGACAGACTCCTCTCCACTGCCACACGATTTACAGCCGCCGTCCACAGACTCAGACGAACCCTGCACAAAGACCAAGAGGAATTCAAGAAGAGCGTTACGCAGCAAATAACGACATCTTTTAGTAGCTTGACAGAACAGTTTTCACAGCAATGTTTCTTTTGTTGTATTTATTGTAAATATATCTTACATTCGATTCAATACAGTTAGTCTAAACTGAAAGCCACATTATTTTTCATACAATTTAAATAAGTAAATTATAATAGAAATTAAATATTTTATTCAGCGAGGACGTGTGTTAAATTAATAAAGTGTCAGTAAAGATATTTATAATATTACAAACGACTTCTATTTCATATAAATGCTGTTCTTTTGAAAGAACAAATACAAAAAAATCTATGTATCACAGGAATAAATTACATTTTAAAATATAAATCTTGTTTTAAATTGTAAAAAAAATATTTCACTATATTTTAGTTTTTACTGTATTCCTTGATTAAAGAACGCAGCCTTGGTGAGCAGAAGAGACTCCGGAACAGAGATGCATTAAATGAGTCATTACCTCCTCAAGACTTTTGTCTTTCCCCCCTCCGTCTCTTGTTCAAAGCCACACTTGTTTTTGCGTCTGTTCTTGCGTTTTTGCCTCTTTTTCTCCTGTTTGAGTTCTTTGGCTCGCTCCTCTTCTGAGAGCTCCTCACAGAGCTGCTCCAGCCGGCTGATGCCCTGAACCCTCTCCACCGCCATCTGCACGTCATTTCACAAATCAAGTGTGTGCATTGTAATATACGACACTTTCCAGAAGTACAAAATAGGAATTAAGGACCAGGGTTACTAAACAGGGCAAATTAGTGTGAGAGTGCAATTACATAACAGCGCAGATGGGAGTGAAATGTTTTGTGGATTTACAGACAATGCTCACATAAAAAAACATATCCATAACGATCAATGCAATCAAATGGGTGTTTAATAATGATGCAAATACCAGTAAATCACATTGCATGATTCAATTAAATACTCTCCCGCCATAAATCATGCATCTAAAAGGGAAACTCCTACAAAATCATTCGCAGGAAGGTCAGCCGCAAAAATATCCATCTATGCCTTTTCAACAAATGTTTCACTGTCTTTAGTAAATTCTGACAGTCTTTATTGTAATGGCAAAAGAGGGTTTGCGCTGATGCAAGCTGATGTAAATCTGGCCCTAAAACTCCTTCACTAAATTAAGTCAAACAACAAAACATCAATAAAAGACACCAGCAGAAGATAAAACCTCAGGAGGTACAAATATTACACAAGCAGTTTCACTTTGTAAATATAACTTTTTTGCATCCTTTCAACAAAATATAAAAAAAACTGCTTAAAACCCTGTGATTGATATTTTCCTGCAAAAAATACATATTGTAAAAGTAAAAAAAAAAAAAAAAAAAGTTATTCAGCTCAGATGTTTAGAGGTTGATAATCTTTAATAAACCTATACTTCTCAATTTCCTTTGGTATAGAGAGATATTATGTGCTGACAGTTTCGAATGTAAACATTACAGTTTCAAATGTAAATATTACTCTCTTCGATATATTTATATATATACACACACACACCGACCACTTTATTAGGTACACCTGTTCAATTGCTTGGTAACACAAATTGCTAATCAGCCAATCACATGGCAGCGACTCAATGCAGAGGCATCTAGATGTGGTGAAGACGACTTGCTGAAGTTCAAACCGAGCATCAGAACGGGGAAGAAAGGGGATTTAAGAGACTTTGAACGTGGAATGGTTGTTGGTGCATACGGACTGGTCTGAGTATTTCAGAAACTGCTGATCTACTGGGATTTTCATGAACAACCATCTCCAGGGTTTACAGAGAATGGACAGAAAAAGAGAAAATATCCAGCGAGCGCCAGTTGTGATAGAAAGGCCAAGGTATGCAGAATACATCTCTGAACACATAACATAACACGTCGAACCCTGAAACAGATGGGCTCCAGCAGCAGAAGACCACACCGGGTGCCGCTCCGTTCAGATAAGAACAGCACACGGAGAATACAATTCACACAGACTCACCAAAACCAGACAATAGAAGATTGTAGAAGCGTTGCCTGGTCTGATGAGTCTCTATTTCTGCTGCAACATTCAGATGTAGGGTCAGAAGTTGGTGTAAAGAACATGAAAGCATGGATCATTCGGCCTTGTCTCAACGGTTCAGGCTGGTGGTGGTGTGTAATGGTGAAGGGGATATTTTCTTGGCACACTTTGGGCCTCTTAGTACCAATTGAGAATTGTTTAAATGTCACAGTCTACCTGAGTATTGTTGCTGACCATGTCCATCCCTTTATGACTACAGTGTACCATCTTCTGATGTACTTCCAGCAGGATAATGCACCATGTCACAAAGCTCAACTCATCTCAGACTGGTTTCTTGAACATGACAATGAGTTCACTTTACTCAAATGGCCTCCACAGTCACCAGATCTCAATCCAATAGAGCATCTTTGGGATGTGGTGGAACGAGAGATTCACATCATGAATGTGTAGACGACAAATCTGCAGCAACTGCGTGATGCTATCATGTCAATATGGACCAAAATCTCTGAGGAAAGTTTCCAACACCTTGTTGAATCTGTGCCACGAAGAATTAAAGCTGTTCTTAAGGCAAAAGGGGGTCCAACCCGGTACTAGCAAGGTGTACCTAATAAAGTGGCCAGTGAGTGTGGGTGTGTATGTATGTATGTATGTGTGTGGGTGTGTGTGTGTGGGGTGTGTGTGTATGTATGTAGTATGTATGTATGATATATAATTATATATATATAGATATATATATAGATATATATATAATACATATATAT
>QVTF01022368.1:50000-57712 GCA_003573665.1 Oxygymnocypris stewartii | reverse complement strand
AACAGAGCGTTCTATGAACAGACCGAAATAGCCTATTCTAAATTATGATGTTTTTGATGTAAAATTACATAAGTGGACCTCAGAGAACAGTACAAAATAAAAACCAGAGGCAGTTCATGACCCCTTTAATGAGTGACAGGAATCACAGAGTGGTCGCAGACGCACCTCTTTGGTTCTGCGGCGGCGGCGCCGGAGCCATGTGCGGTCGGAGCGGGGGGTGGAGGAGCAGGAGGAGCGCTGCTGAACAGGAATCTGCTGATGAACCTCCAGACGGACAGCAGCGGGTACAGCAGAGACCCCAGCGCCGCCCAGACGCCTCCGGATGCCGACGAGTGCAGCACAGTGTTAGACGGGCGGCTGGACTGCTGCAGGAGCCAATCACAGCACAGCATTCATGCATCATGTGACTAAACCTACACAAGCCTAGATACTGTTTATTTACAAGTATTCCCAAATGTTACATTTAACAAGCAAATAAAATTTCATTCATTTGCATACATTGAGAACATGAATCTGAACTTTGGATGAAGCCAGGATCAAAACTCTTGTGATTTTGTCTTCACACTAGAGTTAAAGTTTTAACAGAGACGTGTGTATATATGATGTGTGTGTGTGTGTGTGTGTGTATATGTGTGTGTGTGTGTGTCTCACAGGATATTGGGTTTCTCTTTTTATCAGCAGGGCTGCACGATTAATCTCATGCGATTGTTGTGCGTATCTTGTCAGTGAAGCACGGTTCTGTGTTTTGTGTGTATATATATGAGTGTGTGTGTGTGTATGAGTGTGTGTGTGTATAGCGAGTATGAGGGTGTGTGTGCGCATATATATATATATATATGAGTGAGTGTGTGGTGTTGTAGTATGTATATATATATATATATATCTAATATATAGTGTGTGTGTGTGTATATGAGTGTTGTGTCTATATATGAGTGAGTGTGTGTGTGTGTGTGTGTGTCTATGAGGGCGTGTGTGTGTGTGTGTGTATCTCTGTGTGTGTGTGTGTTGTCTCTATATGATGTGTGTGTGGTGTGTGTCTCTATCTGCGGGTGTGTGTGTGTTATCTCTCTATCTGCGTGTGTGTGTGTGTGTGTGTCTATCTCTCTCTCCTGCGTGTTGTGTGTGTGTGTGTGTGTGTGTCTCTCTCTGTGCGTGAGTGCGGTGTGGTGTGTGTGTGTGTGTGTGTGCGTGTGTGTCTCTCTCTCCTCTCTCTCTCTCGCTGTGTGTGTGTCTATCTCTGCGTGCGTGAGTGTTGTGTGTGTGTGTGTGTGTGTGTTTATATGACTGTGTGTGCGTGTGTGTGTGTATGAGAGTGTGTGTGTGTGTGTGTGTGTGTGTATATATATATATATATGACTGTGTGTGTGTGTGTCTCACAGGAAGCAGCACGATGGAGGCGCTGGGGGTCAGTTCCAGCTCCAGCAGGGATCTCTGCAGATCTTCAGCGGTGAACTCTCTCCGGGGGAACATGGTGGCCAGAGAGAACTGCCCGTATCGGTTCCCCCACCTCCTGCATGAACACATGAGTCACATGACTGTGTAGAGCTTCGGACACCACCATCATAAAGTTATTAAATATCATCACAGACACGGACCTGAGCGGCAAACTGCCGAGCCTCCAGCAGAGGCGTCTCTGACGGGAACCGGTTCGTGATGGACGAGCCGTCAGGCAGACGGAACTGAACTCCTGGAAAACACACTGCGACCAGGAAAACATCGTCAAGACTAACGAGCACCAGTGCTGATCAGCACCAGAACATAACGAGGGGCAGTCCCACAATCAGCTCTATTCTGTTCTATTGTGCCTAAAGAAAATGTTGTACTGAATTTAATTCATGCAGATTTATTTAAACCATAGAGTCCAGAATTAAAGATTAGGGAAAGTTTTAAGTGTTATAGCACTTTTCATTCGTGAGATACATGCTCCACAGATAAAACCAGAAGCATGAAACAAACGCTGGTAAATATTGATTCACAAAATAACTATATAAACTCAAAACTTCATCACACTCAAAAGCAACTTCTTAACTCACTTAAAAAAAAGCCTCTTTCACTTCTATTGTTGTTAGATACAGGTTTACTGAGTAGTGTCCAAGCGCGTTACATGATGAGGAGCTGAACGTTACTTTTAAAAGTAATGCGTTACTCCCTAAACAAAGTAACTAATTACGTTACTTCGTTACTTTTTATGGAAAAGTAATGCGTTAGGCTACTTTTAAATCTGGGCAGGTTGTTTTTAATATAAAAAGCTCTATTTTTTTGCTAATATAAATGAAATAAACCTCAGGCTGAAGGGAAAGTGAATTAACGTCTGTACAGTAGAAACGCAGACCAAGCATTTCAACGCTTCAAAGACGCTTTTTTTTTATTATTATTATGGTTGAAACCGGACCATCGAATGTCTGAAGCAAAGACATTGGTTAATAGAATGGGATTAAATACAGATTTATATAGTTTAACGTGTAAATATTGCTTTATGTGTATTTATTTTGAGGAATACTGAATCTGCGAGTGAGGTGAATTAATGCATATTCGTATTTATTTTAGAACTACAGTAACATCTGATTTCTCTCAACATGCGCACAGCTTTCAATCAATACAGGGGGAAAAAGTAACTCCGATATTCTACAGTATCAACAAGTAATTTGTTACTTACTAGTTGCTTGAAAAAGTAATCTGATTACGTAACCTCGCGTTACCCCCGACACTGGTCATGTGTGATTCACCTCTTCTCTCGCTGAGCCGCGTCTCTCTTGGCCTCTTGTTCTGTGGTTCGGGCCTGAAGCGATGCGATCCGAGCCGTCTCCGTGTCCTGCTGGCTCTGAGCGTAGCGCACCGCTCGGTCTGCGCGGTCCTGCGGACAAACCGGCTCATTAGGGGTCGACGATATCCAGTATGAAACGATAGGGCAAGAACTGTAGTTTACTTCGTTACAATGTTGTTACAAACCCGTAAGAGCTTCGTTCAGAACACAAGATAATTCTGATGGACTCTGAGAGCTCTCTGCATAGACAGCAACTCAACTGAAACGTTCCCAGAAACTTAGCAATACAGTCCATGTGACATCAGTGGCGCAACTTCAGTTTCGCGATGCTATGAGATTTTTTTTTGTTTTGGCGCAAAAATAATTTACTCAACCATTCATCTCTCCCGAGTTACGTCGTTTGCAATTTTAGAGAGTATCACGCACACGTAAACAACAATGGACAGATTGCGTTCATTCGCGTGAACCGAAAACACATTCATGCAGGTACAACCATAGATATCTGTAGGTAAAACCCTATTATTTAGATGGCAGAATCTACCTTTACTTATCAATGCATACAATAATGAGCATGGTGTTATTGTTTGTTTACACGGTCGTCAAGGATACGCAGAGAGAATGTGTTTACAAAAGTCTCCCGAACATTCCGGAGTAGTGTAAACAACAGGCGTAACCAGGGGTTAAAATGGGATTTGTTATGGGGGGGGGGGCACTATGGTATCCATCTTATATATATATATTTAGTAATTTAGCACACTTTTATCCAAAGCGACTTGAGGACAATGGAAGTATATATGTATTATGTTGTGTGTTGTTTGTTTTGCATTTATTCTAATGCAATATTATCAGCTGTGACATATGCTATAAATTTAAAATTTGCATGTTTTTAATATTTTATCCAAGGGCATTTATTTTCAACCTTTATAGAGGGTATTTTCCCACTAGGGTTAGGGTTGGGGGGGGTTGTATTCTCTCCTGAGGCCACAAGAGGGCGCATCTACTAATGCACGTTTATTAAAAGCAATAAAATAACAGGACTATCTTTGAAAAAGTTAATTGCTTAAACAATTAGAAACAAAACAGCATCATGTATGCATGTATAGTTTAATACTAAGAACCGAAAACCAATCACAAAGAGCACGTTTTCTTTTAAAACATGATGCAGTGAAATGCAGAAAAACCAGCATGAAGTCTCGAGACGTGTTTTTTTAAATGTTTAACTTGTATTAATTTTGCATGCTTTCTAAACATATGTCTCTCTTGTGCGAGACGCGAGAGTAACGCTGATAAAAAATGTGTTCTGTGGGAACGGCTTGGGTTCAGTTTTGACGTAAACAGCATCTTCTCCACATTGATGATATGTTTTTATGTAATAATGTGAATGAATATTACCATCATCACATCTCATGTGCTTCGAATGTAGCGTTTATTTTAAATTCTACATATATTCTAATTGTTTTCTGACAGCCCTAGTGTATGTGTCTGTGATACCAGAGCGATCTGCTGCTTGACCCGGTCTCTGGCCGCTCGCTCCTCGGCCTTCTCTCGATTCCTCTCCTCCAGCAGACGCTTGGTTTTATCGTCCTCCTGCTTCTTCTTGAAGTCCAGCATCTCCTTCCCCATCTTACGCCTCTCCGCCTCCTTCTTCAGCTCGTTCTGTTCATGTGAGAGGACAATCACATCACACACGCTCGTCTTTCATCCTTTAACGATGTCAGCACAGAATTACCTCTTCTTCTGCTTTTCTTCTTCTGCTCACGTCTCTCCTCCAGCTCTTCGTTATCCTACATGGGAAGATGAATGAGAACAATACATAACCAAAAACTCAAACGCACGTTACACACAAACACTAAAGAAGCTGCTGGAGTTACCAAGTGTTGTTTTAGCACAAATGTCAAAGCAAAATGACATCAAATATTAATATGCGACTTTATTCTCGCCGGATGTCGGCTTTGCTCTCGAAGTCTTTCGACTTTAACTCTCGTAGTATATTTTAAAATATTAAATTAGAAAGCAGTTATTTTAAACATTAAAATATTTCACAATTTTACTGTATTTTGTATCAAGTAAATGCAGGCTCTGTGAGCAGAAGAGACTTCTGTAAGAAACTATAGCCTGCCTCCACTCCACAATATATGATTGATCATGCTCATTTCCCAAAATGGGCTTAATTATTATAGAGAAGAAGAAAGTCAACAGTTATGCTGTTTGTAGACATTTGGGATGATCACATCATGAGCAAATGGTCATTAATTGTAGAATGGGAGCGGGTGTGGGACACCGAGAACCATCTCAGACAAAGGGATGTCAGAACTTAATTAACATACAGACTACAGCTGTCACCACAGGAACAACTTCATTACATGAAGGGTAGTAAACTGAGAATGTACAAAAGGTTAGAACTTAGGATGTTCTGTGTTCATCCCTGAGGTAAAACATGTTCTTAGTCACTGCTATGCTGCAATAAACATCTTCATCAAGATCTTTTATCATATTTCCACAGTAGCATGTAGAAGCACACTGAGCTGTGATTGGTCGGTTCAGTCTTTGCTCACCTCTCCACCTTGTTATCCAGAGCATCGTCCGGCTGAGACACGTCTTCACCTGGAGTCACGTGACCGGACGCTCCGTCTTCACCTGGAGTCATGTGGACCGGACGCTCCGTCTTCACCTGGAGTCACGTGACCGGACGCTCCGTCTTCACCTGGAGTCATGTGACCGGACGCTCCGTCTTCACCTGGAGTCACGTGACCGGACGCTCCGTCTTCACCTGGAGTCACGTGACCGGACGCTCCGTCTTCACCTGGAGTCATGTGACGGACGCTCCGTCTTCACCTGGAGTCCACGTGACCGGACGCCTCCGTCTTCACCTGGAGTCACGTGACCGGACGCTCCGTCTTCACCTGGAGTCATGTGACCGGATGCTCCGTCTTCACCTGGAGTCATGTGACCGGACGCTCCGTCTTCACCTGGAGTCACGTGACCGGACGCTCCGTCTTCACCTGGAGTCACGTGACCGGACGCTCCGTCTTCACCTGGAGTCACGTGACCGGACGCTCCGTCTTCACCTGGAGTCATGTGACCGGATGCTCCGTCTTCACCTGGAGTCACGTGACCGGACGCTCCGTCTTCACCTGGAGTCACGTGACCGGACGCTCCGTCTTCACCTGGAGTCACGTGACCGGACGCTCCGTCTTCACCTGGAGCCACGTGACCGGACGCTCCGTCTTCACCTGGAGTCACGTGACCGGACGCTCCGTTCTTCACCTGGAGTCATGGACCGGACGCTCCGTCTTCACCTGGAGTCACGTGACCGGACGCTCCGTCTTCACCTGGAGTCACGTGACCGGACGCTCCGTCTTCACCTGGAGTCATGTGACCGGACGCTCCGTCTTCCTCCATCGGCACAGACAGGGATTCTGAGAAGAGAGGAATCAGTCCAACTCCAAACATGTAAATCTCTCTCATTTGCATGTTACCCCCCTGCTAAACGACTCCTGAAACTAAATCAGCAGCACACATCGAGACTGAAACTTCATGCAAACCAGTCTTCCCTGAAAGCACAGATGTGAGCAAACCGTCCCGCAGCCAATCAGAGCTCACCTTTAGACGTGGCGTCCTGCGGCTCCGAGGCCGGCATCTGATTGGCTCCCTCTGCGTTCATCTGCTGCGAGTGCATCTGGACACAAGAGTTCGTTAGCGTGCGTGTGAAACGAGCAAGCCCCTTTCCAGACATACCTCAACTAGTTAACATCATGACACTGCGTTTGAAATTCATAATTGCTTTTGTTGCAAGTCAGTCTTGGAGTAAGTCGGCTCTGTGTTGTGCAAGTATGTAGCATGGTGTGTCTGTAGAATGTGCACTATGTGATGTCGTATGTCAATTATGCAGAGGGCAAGCTATACTCATTTCATTGTACGTGTGTATAATGACAATAAAAGGCATTCATTCAAATTAATATATATTGATTTAATAAACCACGTAGAAGTAAAAAAATATAAAAGCTAAAAAAATAGGCTACTGTTGCATTATCCTATTTTATTGCAGGTATTGATTATTTATTTGTCCTTTAATACATGATGTGTGGAGGAGACAGATGTGTGGTGTGTGTGTGAGAGAGTCTGTGTGTGTGAGTGCGTGCGTTTGAGAGAGTGTGTGTGCATGCGTGCGTGTGTGAGTGAGAGAGAGTCTGTGTGTGTGTGTGTGTATGAGAGAGTGTGTGTGTGTGTGTGTGTGTGAGTGAGAGAGTGTGTGTGCATGCGTGCGTGTGTGAGTGAGAGAGAGTCTGTGCGTGTGTGTGTGTGTGTGTGTGTGTGTGTGAGAGTGTGTGTGTACCTGCGCGGCTCTGCTGATCCGGCGCTTCAGCTCGTCCTCCGTCACGCTGCCGGCGATCACCTCCAGAGGAATCCCGTTCTCTCCGATGAAGAAGCTGGACGGGACACACACCACCGGATCTGGACGCGCTCGGAGTTAAAGAGCCGATCTGATCTACAGTAAACGATCTACTGTAGAGCAAACCAGGGTCACTGTAATAAACACGTGTACTGTACGAGTCTTCAGACACTGCTCGACCAGAACGTGTTTCTGTTATAATCACATATAAAGCCTGGTGTGCAGCATTCTACAAAACATCTATTTTAATTGGATTATATACATTTAAATATATAGTTTCCTTTCATATTTTAGGATGATGTGAGGACGATCATGTCTGGGTTCTGTGGCATTTAAAAGATGAAATACAGCTGTTTTATGTAAAGTGGACGAGTAGACGAGTGTGTGTGGCTTCAAACGCAGGCGGTTTTATAATTAATGCGTCTTCAGAACATCACAATCCGTCTGTCTGTCCTCAGATCAGCAGCAAAGGATACAGATCTGTGAGAACTGGACACACGTTTCACTGGAGGAACAAGAGAGAGATGAGAAATCAGTCAACGAGGTCAATGAGAC